>PVKS010004410.1:0-68021 GCA_004027875.1 Aplodontia rufa | reverse complement strand
ATAAGTTTTCAAAATAGGTTCTGATAATCTTCTGGATCTTGGATGAGTCTGTGGTGATATCCCATTTTCGTCTGATTTTGTTGATTTGCTTCATTTCGTTCTTCCTTTTGGTGAGGTTGGCAAGGGGTCTGTTGATTTTGTTGACTCTTTCAAAGAACCAACTCTTAGTTTTGTTAATAGTTTGTATAATTTTTTTGTTCTCAATTTCGTTGATTTCAGCTCTGATTTTGGTGATTTCCTGTCTCCTGCTAGATTTAGGGTTGGTCTGTTCCTCCTTTTGTAGTCGTTTGAGTTGACGCATAAGGCTATTAATCTGATCTCTTTCTAGATTTTTGATGTATGCATGCAGTGCTATAAATTTACCTCTTAAGAAAGCCTTCATACTGTCCCAGAGGTTTTGGTATGTTATTTCCTCATTCTCGTTCAATTCCAAAAACTTCTTAATCTCTGTTCTCATTTCCTCTTTTACCCATCCTTTGTTTAAGAGGGAATTATTCAATTTCCAAGTATTTGAGTAGTTTCTGTTGTTTCTCTTGTTGTTGATTGCTAAGATCATAGCATTATGATCTGACAGAATACATGGGATTATATCCACTTTTTTATATTTGTTAAGATTATCCTGGTGAACTAGGATGTGGTATATTTTAGAGAAGGATCCATGTGCCCCTGAGAAGAAGGTAAATTCAGCTGTCTTAGGATGGAATATTCTGTAAATGTCTGTTAAGCTCGATTGATTAATAGAGTTGCTTAGATTGGAGATGTCTTTATTGATATTTTGTTTTGATGATCTGTCTAGAGTTGATAATGGTGTGTTAAAGTCCCCCAGGATTATTGTGTTGAGATCAATGAAGGGATTAATGTCCTTAAGTATTTTTTCCATATAATTGGGGGGGGTTGTAATTGGGGGCATAGATGTTAATTATCATTATATCTTCTTGATGAACTGTCCATTTTAATATGATAAAGTGACCCTCTTTGTCCTTTCTGACTAGTTTTAGATGGAAATTAATTTTATCAGAAATTAGAATCACCACTCCAGCTTGCTTTTTTGGGCTGCAGGCCTGGTAGACATTTTGCCATCCTTTCACTTTCAGTCTGTGTCTATTTTTGAGTGTCAAATATGTCTCTTGCAGGCAACATACTGTTGGATTTTGTTTTTTGATTCAGTGGTTTAGTCTGTGTCGTTTAATTGGGGCATTGAAACCATTCACATTCAAGGTTAGAATAGATATGGGAGGCTGATTCTCTGACTTTGTATCGAGTACAGAGTTTTGAGTCGTCTTGAAAGTCAGCTTTTGTATAATATGATTATTGACTTGCCCTTGTTTAAGGATTTAGGATATCATTGGCATTTTCTTCTGAGTGGAGAGCATTTTTGAGAATATTCTGTAGAGCCGGATTTGTGTTCATGTATCTTGCTAGCTTGAGTTTATCGTTGAAGTATTTAATTTCCCCTTCACATTTGAAGCTGAGTTTTGCCAGATATTTATTATCTTTGGGTGAAAGTTATTATTTTTTAGCACTTGAAAGATATTGTTCCAAGCTCTTCTGGCCTTCATTGTTTGCTCTGAAAAATCCATAGTGATCTGAATTGGTTTGCCTCTGAATGTGATTTGGGGCTTTCCTGTAGCAGCTTTTAGAATTCTCTCCTTAATTTCTCTGTTATTCATTTTGTATATGATGTGTCTTGGTGAGTTTCTCAATTGATTAGGTCTATTTGGAGTTCTAAAAGCATCTTGGATGTGATAATCTGGATTGATAGTAAAATGAGGGAAGTTCTCACTTATGATTTTGCTTAAAAGGTTCTTTAAGCCTCTTGTTTGCTGTTCGGAATTTTCCTCCAGGCCAATGATTCTCAGATTATTATGCCTCATCTCATCAAATATTACTTGGAAGTTCTGATTATGTAACATAAGCTGTTTATCCTGCTTATCTTCTTTGAATTCTACATTGTTTAGCCTATCCTCATTGTCCAAAACTTGTTCTTCGAGAGCTGATGTTCTATTTTCAGTAGAGTAAGCTCTGGTGTTGGTTTCTTCCAGTGAAAATTTGATTTAGTTAACCGTGTTTTTCCATCCTGATAGCTCTGCTACATCTCTTTTCAGGATGTCTGTATCTTTGAATAGCTGATCTTTCATCTCATGGAACTGATCCCTTATTTCCCTGTAGAAGTTGTCTCTCACCTCTTGAAATTGCTCTCTGATCTCTTTCCTTATTTCATCTCTCAACTCTTTGATTGCATTACTAATCATAATGCTGACACAATGCCTTTGGTTTTAATCTAAGGCTCCAGCTATGTGGTCCTTTGGTGGAGAGCTGTGGGGTTGAGGAAGTGAGTTATTTCCCCTTTTCCTCATTTTCTGAGTCCGAGAGCATGTCTTGTACTTCAAGAAAATTGCTCTTGGTGGAGTAATTGGAGCTTCTTATGGCTTTGCTTCATTGTGATGGGTTTCTTTGAGAGAGATCTCACAGTGTATTATGATAGCAAGCCAGTGCCTGTTTTGAAGCATGTCTATTTCTTCAGATAGTAAGGTCTCTCTTGGAAAATTGAAGATGATCTGGGATTTTCCCAAGCAGACCCGGAGCCTCAGGAAATGCTGCCTCCCTTCAGGTCACCATGTTGGATCAGGCCTGTTTTTTTTTTTTTTTTTAAATCACTATTTCAAAAATATTGAAGAACCAACCCCAGCTCAGCCCTTCCACAGTACAGTACAGTTGTTAATGTTCTTAAAATCCTTCAGGTTGCAGGTGATGTGATTTTGTTCATAGAAATGAATCCACTTAAAGGAAAACTTTTAGAACTAGTAAATGAATTCAACAGTTTCAAGATACTGAATAGAAGATTAAGTTCTATTTCTATATACTTGCTGTGAAACATCTTTTTTATAAAATCCACATAGTCTTTCTCTTTTTTTTCTTTTTTATTGGTTTTTTTTTTAGGTATACATAGCATGAGATTATACAATGACATAATTATAAAAGCTTGGAGTTTAACTTGTTCTAATTCACACTCCAGTTTTTCCCCTTTCCTCTCCCTTCCTCCCACCCCGTTTTTTACATACAAGATAATAGAATGTACACTGTACATTGATATAATTATGAAAGCCTAGCGTATACCTTGTTTTATCTCAGCTTTTTTAAAAACAGAGTTAATTTTGTGTCTTCATCTGGCTTTAGGTTTTCCTCCATTTAGTTGTGTATGTGCTGCTGAGATGAAATCCAAGACTTCATATATGCCAGGCAAGCACTCAACTGCTGAACCACCTCTCCAGCCCCCATAACATCTTAAAATTAGAAAACCAATTCTATTTACAACAACTCCAAGGAAAAAAA
The DNA here is from genome assembly GCA_004027875.1 of Aplodontia rufa. Classification (NCBI taxonomy): domain Eukaryota; kingdom Metazoa; phylum Chordata; class Mammalia; order Rodentia; family Aplodontiidae; genus Aplodontia; species Aplodontia rufa. Next base: position 64,688 of record PVKS010004410.1, on the reverse strand, counting down.
TACTTATGAATAAATTTAATAAAAGTGCAAAATCTCTACTTAGAAATCTACAAAATTTTATTGAAATTAAAGAAGACCTAAAGAAGTAGGAAAACTTAATATTGCCAAGCATGTTGTTTCACATCTGTAATCCTAGTTATTCAGGAGGCTAAGGCAGGAGAATGGCAAAGTTCAGGCCAGCCTGGGTAATTTTAAAAAGTTGTCTCAAAAATATTTTTGAGAGAGAGAATCACTGCTGGAGCAGTGGTTCAGTGATTATGGCCTTTGCCTTGCATGCGCAAGTCCGTGAGTTTGAACCCCAGCACCACGTACACAATGAGATGTCCGAGCAATGAAGGCCAAATCAAAACTAAATAAAATTGATTCTCTCTTTCTCCCTCTCTCTCACTGTCCCTCTTTCTTTAAAAAAGAAGAAAAGAAGAAGAAGAAGAAGAAGAGAACTGATTTTTTAAAAAAAGAGAGAATCAATTTTATTTAGTTTTTCATGTGCCTTTCATTGCTCCAACACTTCGTTGTGTACCTGGTGCTGGGGTTAGAACCTTTGACTTCGTGCATGCCAGGCAAGTGCCATAATAACTGAGTCACTGCTCCAGCCCCTTTTCTCAAAAAAACTTAAAAAAGGTTGGGGATACAGCTTAGTGCCTGAGACTGTGACTATAATCCCCAGACTGGGGTAGCGGGGAAGACTTAATATTGTTAAGATGGCAATATTCCTCAGGCACTTATAATGCTGTCCTTATAAAAATTCCATGTGACTTCTTTGCAAAAACTGACAAGCTGATCATAAAATCCGCATGGAAATTCAAGGAACTGAGAATAACCAAAAGAATCTTGAAAAAGAATGAAAGTGGAAAACTCATATATCCTAATATCAAAACTTACTACTGAACTATAATAATCAAAACAGCATGGTACTGGCCTAAAGAGAGGCAGATAGATCAATAGATAGTATTGGGAGTCCCAGAAATAAATCATCACATTTTTTTTTACTTTGACAATTATGCTAAGGCCATCCAATGAAAAAAGAATAGTTGTTTTTTTAAAACAGGTTCTGGGACAATTGGATAGCCATATATGAAATAATAAGGTTAGACGCCTATTTTGTACTACTTATAAAAATTAACTCAAAATGTAGGACTAAAACTGTCAGAAGAAAACATTGGTGAAAATCCTTATGATCTTGGATTAAGCAATGATTAGATATCACACCAAAGGCACAAGCAACATAAGATAAAAACAGATAAATTGGACACCTTCAAATTAAGTGTTTGGGCTTTTCCATCAAAAAGGTGAAAAGAAAACCTGCAGAATGGGAAAACACATTTTCAATATATATCTGAGAGAGAACTTGCATTTAGAACTTATAAAATACTATAACTCAATGAAAAAAGGACAACCTAATGAAAAACAGACAAAGCATTTGAAAGATATTTCTCCAAAGAAAATACACAGGTGGCCAATAGCCACTCACTATTATCAGACAAATGCAAATTAAAACCACGTTGAGCTTCCCATTAGGAAGCTATGACTACAGAGAGGGAAAATAGCAAGTATTGGCAAGAATGTGGAGAAAGTGACACCTTCATACATTGCTAATGGAAACTTAAAATGGCATAGCACTTTTGGGAATTAGTACAGCAATTCCTCAAAAGAGTAGGCACAGGGTTATCTTGTGACCCAGCAATTTCCCGCCTGGATATACCATCAAGAGAATGGAAGGCATGTTTCCATGCAAAACAATGGTATACAACATGAGTGTTCACAGTGAAGTTATTCATAATAGCTCCAAAGTAGAAACAGCCCAAACATTCATCAAATGATGAACTGATGAATAAAATGTGGTGTATCTAGATAAAGGAATATTATTTGGTAATAAAAAGATATGAAGTTCTAGTATATTCTAAAATATGGATGAATGTTGCTTGCAAACCTATTAAGTGAAAGAAGCCAAATGCAAGTCTATATATTGTATGATTTCATTTATATGAAATGTCTGGATTAGGAAAATCTATAGAGACAGAAGATAGAATAGCAACTATCTAGAGCTAGGGAATTATGGGGGAAATGAAGAATTACCGCTAATCGATGAGTGGTTTCTTGTTGGATTGATCAAAGTGTTTTAAAATTGATTTTGCTGATAGTTGTGTACAATTCTGTGAATATACTAAAATCCATTACATTACATACTTGAAATGGGTGAATTGTATAGTATGTGAATTACACTTCAATAAAGCTGTATATATTACTGTATGTTTATACATCTGTATTTCTTTTTTTTTTTTTTTAAGGGAGAGAAGGACAGTGAGAGAGAGAGAGAGAAAGGGAGAATCAGTTTTATCTAGTTTTTCATGTGACTTTCATTGCTCTGAAACCTCGTTGTATACGTGGTGCTGGGGTTCAAACCCGCATCCTGGCACATGCCAGGCAAGCCCCGTAACCACTAAGCCACCGCTCCAGCCCCCATATATATTTCTTTATATGTGACCATATGTGTTTAATTGTATGTCTATCTCTATCTCTACTTATCTATCTCTATCTTTATATATTTCTCCATCCCTTGGGTCTGTGTCTTTTCCCTGTCAAGCCCAAAAGTTACTCTTTACTACTTAGAAATTCAATGCTTTTAAAACAGCAATACAAATTGAGAAATTCCCAGTAACTCTTTAGTTTAATGTGTCTTGAGAAACATGAATTAAAGCTGCAAACACGGGGCTGGAGGAATCGCTCAGCGGTTACAGTGCTTGCCCCAGCATGCACGGGTATGAGAGTTCAAACCCCAGCACCACATACGCAACGAAGTCTCGGAGCAACAAAAGCCACATGAAAAACTAAACAAAAATTGATAAATTGATTCTTTCTTTCTCTCTCTCACTGTCCCTCTTTCTTAAAAACAAAAACAAAAACAAAAACAAAACAAAACTTCAAACACATCTAAAGAAGACTGTAGATGGCTTTCTAGTTGGAGGCAGGAAAACAAGGCCTTCTTTGAGACCAAGGGGAGAGGATTTGGATTGAAGTTTCAAGAAGAGATGCTGATAATTATAAGTACAAACTATCATTTAAGTAAAAAATACTCCAAACTCGTACTCCAAACCTATTTAACTACATTGCTTTAGCAAGAAAGTCAATATACTGTACAATATTGGTTTTTTACCTTTTTTTTTTTTAAGAGAGAGGGACAGTGAGTGAGTGAGAAAGAGAATCAATTTTATTTAGTTTTTCATGTGACTTTTGGTGCTCAACACTTCGTTGCATACTTGGTGCTGGGGTTTGAACCCACGTCCTTGCACATGCCACACGGGCACTGTAACCGCTGAGCTACCACTCCAGCCCAGATTTTTTATCCTTCTGGTCTTTGGGGCTGGCCAGGAGCTGCAGCTCTGTGCTGCTGCCCAACATCCCAACAGACTCTGACCATATATTGCTAGTCCAGGACAAGATCAAAATTTGAAATTGGAAATGTGGCTTCCATTGACTCATGTCACTTTTGCACCATTGTAACATCCAAAAATTGAAAGCCAATCTATAGTAAAGTCAGGGACATCTGTAAAGAAAACATTGTATTTGAAATGAGACAAATGGATAGTTACCTGGTAGAGGAGGTAACATAATCATCCAGGTGATTTTCCCAGGGTGAGGCTTATCCATTGCACTCCAGATATACTGACCCTGTGATTTTTCCCAAATGTGGGAAACTCCACTGCGTAATTCAGGGTAGTGGAGGACTCCATTTGCATCTTCCCGGGCAGGTGTAACATAAAGACTTGGCAAGGGCAAGTTGAGGGAATAGTAAGAGTGACTGAAGTGATTTGAGAGGTAAGAGAAGCCCAGACAAAAGCAGGGGAATTGGAGGAACGGGATGAGTGGTGGGTTTCAAGGTAATAAATGTGAGGGCGTGAGAACTACAATAACAGGAAGTTGTGGTCAGAGACTGGAATAATAGGGCTTAAGATCTCATAATGGAAGCTGTCCTGGGTGGTGACAAAGTCCAAGATGAACCTGATGGTGGGTTGCTGTGCATGGGTGCTATGTAATTGCCAAATCAGCTTCTGTGAAGCTTCGAGATGTTGGGCTTTTAGCTTTTTTAGCTGAATCAATTATCCTTGGAGAAGGAGGCAGGATATATTGTAAAGGGAAACACATTTATCCCTGCTGCTGATGAACTTGACCCCCAAATCATCTAAGCATATACTGGTCATAGTCATAAGAGTTTCATTAACATTATTTTAATGTGTTTTATAATGAAATCAATTCATTCAAGTTAAAACCATGAAATGTTACAGGGTATAATTGGACTCTTAATAATAACTAAAATATGCTAATTATTATTTTGCAAAGAAAACATGTATGTTCTTCATTGGTTTAAAAAAGCACTAGAAGTTCCTACAGGCTTATAAGAGACTTTATATGTAACTGGAAAAACAAACAAACAGAAAGGCAATTATGTGTAAATTTTGATTCTATAACATCAGGGTTATTTTATTATTTTTTCTTGGCTCACAAGTCTAATCTCTTATTGCTAAGGCCATCAATTAGTGTTATGATGCGTAAAAGAGTACCACAATTAAAAAGATGTGTGTATACACATACAAACACAAACACACATTGTATATTATACCTACTAAAAAGGTGGAACAACTTGCAAAGAATGTTAAAATTATCACAAACCACTATGACAATCATAGGTAAACAATTTTTATCTTCAGCTCATGAGTTTTGACATATGGCAGAAGCAAATGATTAAAGTACTTCTACAAGTGCAGTTCTTCTACCAAGAAAATTTAGACAAATAACTCATGGAAACTGTTGAAGCACTTTCTAGTTGGAGGCAAAACATTTTAGAGCATATCTAGGTGAAAGGAGTTCCTTTACAGAGGACCTACTTGGGTTAGGTGTGGTTGGTAAGCTATAAAGAAGATTAGTTTCCTTGTGAACCACATTGATCTGAGGAGTTTAAAAGACCTTCACCTAGAGGCAGTAGTTAAAGAGCTATATGTTTTTTAACAGCCTTTAATTCATAAAGCTAAGGCCTAGCCCAAGTATTGTTTTACTTTGGCTAAAAGCAGTGTCCTTTTGGATCTAGCCTTGAGTTTTGGATCTAGTCTTGAGTTTTAGAGATCAAAATAATATACAGTAGTCCTGTGTGGGATTTAAAAAAAAATTTTTTTTTAAAGAAAGAGGGACAGTGAGAGAGACAGAGAAAGAGAGAAACAACTTTATTTAGTTTTTCACATGGCCTCAGTTGCTCCAACACTTAGTTGTGTACGTGGTGCTGGGGTTTGAACCCAGGTCCTTGTGCTTGCCAGGCAAGCACCGAAACCTCTCAGCCACCACTCCAGCCCCCTGTGTGGGATTTGAATCCAGATCTTTCTTTCTTTCTTTCTTTCTTTCTTTTTAAAGAGACAGACAGTGAGAAAGAGAGAGAGAGAGAAAGAAAAAATCAATTTTATTTAGTTTTTCATGTAGCATTTGTTGCTCCGATACTTAGTTGTGTATATGGTGCTGGGGTTTGAACTGCGGGTTCTCATGCATGCCAGATAAGCCCTGTAACTGCTGAGCCACCACTCCAGCCCAATCCATGTGGTCTTAAAAGTGGCAATCTTAACCCCTTACCATGTCCTGCAATTTTACTTCCTAAAATTCTCTCAAAACCTATTCATTCTCTTCTCCTCAACTCCATTGTTACCACCCTAATATGAGCTATCATTATCTCTTGCCTAGATACCCCAACAATCCCCTCACTGGTCTTATCAGTTGCACTCCTGCCTTCCTATAATTTGCGTTCCACACAGCAGCCAGGGTGTGTTCTTTAGGGGAAAAAATCAGATCATTTACTACTAGAGTGACCAACCCCTTGATTTGCCTGGAACCATTCCAGTTTTTTATTTTTTTAAGAGAATCAATTTTAATTTTATTTTTCCATCTGGCCTTTGTTTTTCTGACACTTAGTTTGTATGTGGTGCTGGGATTTGAACCCAGGTCATTGTGCATGCTGGGCAAGTGCTCTAACCACTGAGCAACCACTCCAGCCCCAAGCACTCCAGTTTTTTTTTTTTTTTTTTAAAGAGAGAGGGACAGTGAGAGAGGCAGAGAAAGAGAGAAACAACTTTATTTAGTTTTTCACATGGCCTCAGTTGCTCCAACACTCAGTTGTGTACGTGGTGCTGGGGTTTGAACCCGGGTCCTCGTGCTTGCCAGGCAAGCGCTGAAACCGCTGAGCCACCGCTCCAGCCCCCAAGCACTCCAGTTTTAACAGTGAAAGTCCAACATCTGTCCCAGGCAAACTGGTGTTGTTGGCCACCTGAAGTTTCTGCTCAAAGCCTTCTAGCTTCCAGTCATCCTTGAACTAAAACCCTTCCTGATAGTTTGTGAGGCCCTACAGGGTGCTTGCCTACCTCTCCAGCATCTCTCAGATCAAGCATGCTGTGGGTTCATCACTCTGGGTGCACTGGCTCTACCTTAATTTCAAGAATTTGCCTCTGTTTTTTTTCACCATAAGGCCTTGACTTTCTATTTCCTTTAGGGGATGTACATTCTGCTTCCCTTTACTTGGTTAACTCAGGTTCATTCTTGATATCCTAGCTTAATCCTACCTCACTATGTTAGATTCCTCCAATATAGAATGTTCCTTAGAATGTCCCTTTCCTTCCAGACAGTTACCAGAGTATGTCATTACATAATTTTTCATTGGAATTTTAATGTCTGACTCCAATACCAGGCTGTAAACTCTATAAGAACCATGTGTGTTTTTGTGGATTTCATTCCTAGAATGTGCCTGGCCCATACAAGGGGCTCAATAAATACCAGCTTCAGTTCTACTAATGCAATAGGCCAGATTTGAGAGATCTGAAACATTTTCTTGCTTCTAATTTGTTTATCTTCCAAACTATGATGTCTTCTACTGCCATGCAAATCTTTTAGATGTGAATTCTGTCAAAAATTCCCATAGCCATCATTGTGTTTCAAATTGATTTGCTGATTTACCTTTGTATATAATTAAAAACAGTAGTCATACATGATGGTGTAGGTCTGTAATGTCAGAGACTTGGGAGCCTGAGACAGAAGATCACAAATTCATGGCAAGTCTTGGCCACTTAGTGAAACCCTGACTCAAAATAAAAAAAATAAAGAGGGTTGGGGTACAGCTCTGTGGCATAGTACTCCTGGGTTCAAGAGTATACTGTGCATCATCACCATGCTAAATACTTTGTATATTTATTATCATTTACTCCTCACAACCACCCTTGGAGAACATTCTCCCTACTTTTTATGTGAGGAGGCAAAGTCAGAGAGAGATTAGTCTGCTAATATGTTAAGGTCATCGGGCTTGTAAAAGATGGAACCAGGATGATACCTGTGTTTAGTCAGTTAGTTAACTGATAACTAAGATAAACCAAACTTTAAAAAGAAAAACTTTATTTTGGCTCACAGTTTTGCAGGTTTCAGTCCACAACCAATTAGTCCTGCTGTTTTGGATCTGTGGCACATCATGGCTGAATTATATAGTGGGATAAAGCCATTCACCTCTTGGTCAGGACACTTTAGAGAAGAAGAGAATAGGGTAGGGATCTCAAGATTCCCCTTCAAAGGTACTCCCCCAAAGACTGGAAGACAGCACACCTCAAGGCCTCACCTACTAAAGTTCCACCACTTCCCAATAACCTCGCAGCCTGGAGACCAAGCCTTTAACACATGACCATTTGGGGGACCTTATCTAAATCATAGCAACACCTAATTGCATTTTTTACTTTGGATTGCATGTTTTATTACTTTGAGTTAGCTTTGCTTACGCATAGCAGAAAAAGCCAAAGTACAATAATAGTGGCTTAAGAAAATTACATCTCATTCGTGGTCTCTCTCATGCGAGGGTCAGGAGGCCTGATCATCGGGGACTGGACATGTGTTGTTTGCTCACATTTGCTCGCAACTTCCACTTTCAGGTCCCAAATAGCGACATGAGCTCCAGTTATCCTCATCCCTATTTAGTTAACAGAAAGGGGAAGATGTAAAGAAGAATGTGCCCCCAACTTTTAAAGTTACTGTAGAGAAGTCACAGCTGATACTTCTATTTATATCTCATCAACAGGAATATAGTCATATGATCACCTTTGCAAAGGAGGCTTGGAAATGTGGGCTTGGTTTTCATTAGATATGGCCCCAAGTTTTAAAAAAAATCCTCTTGAAAGAGAGAGAGAGAGAGAGAGACAAAGAAAAGAAAGAAAGGAAGGAAGAATATTGGGAGAAAATAATCAACATCTGCAAAACACATGCATTTGACTTTCAAAATGATCTACAATTCAGTTTCATTCTGCATAACCTTCTAGTTTCCCACCCATGGCTCACTTTAAACCTTTGCCTCAATGGGGCCATTTACCTCTTTGGAACACCTCAGAAAAATAAAGCCCATTTTTAGTTTTGATTTGTGTGTGGGGTTGTGGCGGGAGGTGCTGGGAGTTGAACATTTTAAATTATACTCTCTTTGTGTTCCTTCTTCCTGGGAAAGCTTCCTGCCAGCCAACATAAATCCCACCCATTCTTTACTGATCAGCTCACACACACTACTCCACAGAGACTTCTCTTACTGTTCCAGTTTGCTTCCCCTTTGAAGTGCAGTTGCAAACTCCAAATGGCCACATAGCATAGGGGCATTTCATTATCCTCTAAAAGTCTCTTCCATATTAACTTTCTTTATCCCAAATAGAATGGGAGAAGCAATGTCTGGGTCCATATCAAACACCTAATAAATACTCTGTGATCAATCCACAGAACAGTTTTATATATCTATTCTAACACTTATCTAAGACTTTTCGTATATTCAGATTTTATCAATGCAAGTTAATTTAGACAATGAGACTTCTATAGTCCATCTTTCATGAAAATGCATTCATTTTACAAATATTTAGTGAATACATGTCAAGAGTCTCCTGAAATAAGACTTGCTCAGGTTATCCATTTATGGTTCTCACTTGGTTACAATTTATGAATTAATATGATATTATTTGGTGAAGTATAGTCCTCTCAAACCTTATACGCACGGAATCATCTGGGGGTTTTGTGAGAATTCAGATCCTGATCAAGAGATCTGGGATAGAGACTGAAATTCTGCGTGTCTAAAATACCCCAGGTGACACTATAATGGCAGGTGTCTATAGCAAGACTGTAAAGAGTCTCAGATCAACTGCCTCAGGTCACAGAGAGATGCTTTTTAATGTCAATGATCTTGGGGCTGGGCTCATAGCTCAGTGATAAAGTGCTTGTCTTGCATATGTGAGGCATGGGGTGCAATCCTCAGCACTGCCTTAAAAAATAAATAAAAGTATTATGTCTATCTATAACTTAAAAAAAAAAAAGGGTCAAAGATCCTGGATCAGAACCTCAGGAATGGGATCCCAGAATTAGCATATTACAAGTTCTTCCAGAAATTCACATGAACACTGAATTGCAAAAGAACCACAAGTGATTCCTGTGATTAGACATGTATAAGAGACATTGAAATAGACCAGACAGCTTTCTGGAAGATGGTTCTTCAGTTCAGCATAACAGAGCAACTGAAAATACCAACACTTAATACAAGAATTTAAGCCAGGAGCATGCCTGTAAACCCAGGGACTCAGGAGATGAGGCAAGAGCCAGCCTCAGTGGTTTAGCAAGGCCCCAAGCAATTTAGCAAGTCCCTGTTTAAAAAAGAAAAAAAAAAGGTTGGGGAAGTGGGGTTCAGTGGTTAAGCGTCCCTGGGTTCAAACCTGGTACCAAAAGGGGAAAAAACAAACAAACAAGACAACTTAAACTATGTGTTAATTTAATTGGAATGATTCTAAGCTTTAAAAGTCCCACACTTGAAGATGTAGCATTTTAGCATCACTCTTTCACCATAGCTTTTAAAATTTGTAGCACTTAAAATAGGACCTGGTCCAAGATGCTCCACTCTACTTGGGGATTTCTCAAGGCTGGTAACCAGTAGCTGACTTCAAATATTTTAGATTTCCAGTTCAGTTTACATTTTAAAGACAAAACTCTATTATTTAAAGACAAAACTCTATTTTTAACACATTTTTTTAAGAGAGAGAGGGACAGAGAGAGAGAGAGACAGACAGAGAGAAAGAAAGAGAGAATCAATTTTATTTAGTTTTTCATGTGGCATTAATTGCTCTGACACTTCATTGTGTACATAGTGCTGGGGTTTGAACCTGCACCCTCGAACGCGTGTGCCAGGCAGGCACTATAACTGCTGATTCGCTGCTCCAGCCCCATTGAAGACAAAATTTAAAAGAAACAAAGGTAAGAAGGTAGGAAGGTATGATTCACAAAATGTTTCTTTAATATATTTTAAGAGTAAAAAATTTCTTTGTAAAGAAATTATCTTTTCTTACATCTTTGAACCAATAAGTACCTATGTATTTCAGGTTGTAGATTTTTAATTTTTTCATTAATGCCCAGTAAGATCACGTTTGTGCAAAAGAGCTTTGTTGTCCACAATGTACTGACAAAATGCAAGGTGACATGACTTTCTTTACACCAGGGTCTCAGTCAACAAGCTCAGTCCCCATATTGATAAATTAACCTTGCCAGTCGTGGTGGTGCACACCTGTAATCCCAGTGACTTGGGACTTCACAATGCTGAAACTATGAGTCCTGGGTAAACCCGGATAAATTGATCACCTTAAAACCACAGCAGCTCAATTTCTGATCCAATCTGTGGTGAACAAGTCCCTTAACTTCTCCACACCCTATTTCCTCCACTCACTAGTGGAATTATCTAATGTTCCTTCTGTATTGAATTCCTTTCTCATCAGATATCACTAAATTCCACGAACAAAGATACCCCCCAATGATTTTCGTTTGTTTGTTTAATTTGTATGGAAACTCTGAAACATAGAGCACTTGAAAGATGAGAGGTTCCAGAAGTTAGGAACTTGTCAATACTAGGACTTAGAGTCACAAAAGAAAGCTTGAGTTGTGAGATTCACTAGTTTTGGGGAGCAGAAGTGAGGGCAAAAAGTAGAGGTTATAATCTAGTGCAAAGCTAGTCAAAGTATTGTTCTAGAAATTTCTGTGTGCAAAGTTCAGGGAGATGCCAAGCTGGCATTCAGGTGACTATGAGGAGAGGACTTTGGCTGGAAACTCAGGGGAATCCAGGATCTTGTGAAGACCAGGTTTCCCAATGGTGTAGAGAGACTGAAGAAAGATCTGTGTTTGAACCAAGGGATGGAGTGTGGAAGGACAGAGTGAGTAGAAGAATGAAGCTACTGAAGGAATAGTAGGAAAAAAGGTGAGATTGGAGAGCTGGAATTTGCTTGCAGTCTGAATGGAGACACATGAAACTGCACCAGGAACTTCTCAAGTGTGTCTAGGTTGTATGCTGAGATTTCCTCAAACTTCAGATTGATAGTTGGAAGGTTAGTTGTGGCTATGCAGTAGAATAAGCACACAGAAGGATTGTGTACAATCAAAGAACCAAGGAAAATGTATGTGGTGTTCTCTTTTTTCTTTTCTTTTTTTGGTACTTGGAATTAAAACCCAGGGATGCTTTACCACTGAGCTACATCCCCAGAACTTTATTTTGAGAGAGGGTCTCTCTCACTAAATTGCTTAGGGCCTCACTCATTTGCTGAGGCTGGCCTCGAACTTGTTATCCTCCTGCCTCAGCCTTCAGAGTCGCTGAGATTACAGGTATGCACCAGCACACCTGGCTGTGTGTAGTGTTCCCTACACATGCAATAGATATTCAGAGAAAGGACTTGAGTCCTGGACAAGGAGACAGGCTTTTCCTGGTAGTTAAAAGGAGGTCAGGGGAACCATCAGAATGAAGATATAGGAAAGCGCTTCTTTAAGAATAGAAGGGGCTGGTTGGGAAGTAAGGAGAATGGAATGAGAATTTGACAATGTTTTCCAGCCTCTCAACTTTATTGTACTCATTGAAAATGGTAATAGTGTGGAGTGAGGGAGGCAGCCAGCCAGCTGCCCAGCAACACTAAGCTCTACCCCTTGAACCTAAGTGAGGCATTCCAATGTGTGTGACCTGTTGGTTAATAAATTCTAGAATAATCAGTGAAGAATCAGGTATTGAATTCTTTGAAGTAAACCAGATAGAGACATTCAGATTTGATGTGAGGAACATACTAAAGCAATGTTAGAGCTTGGACAGAAAAATGAAATATTAAAAATGGTCCTTTAAGAAAAATGCTACAACTGTATTATCTAGGATGGATGGGAAACAGGTGATAGCTTGAGAATAGAAAAAGGAAGATATTTTAATAACAAAAAGGTGGGGGCTGGAGCAGTGGCTCAGTGGTAGAGCACTTGCCTGGCATGCACAAGGATCTGGATTTGAACCCCAGCACCACACATACAATTAAGTGTCGGAGAAACAAAAACCAGATGAAAAACTAAATAAAACTGATTCTCTTTCCCTCCCTCTCTCTCTCCTTCTCTTTCTCTTTCTCCCTTCTTCTAAAAAGTAATAACAAAAAGGAGCTATTTTGTGTACTAGTAGTTAAACTGAGGTATTTCTAGCCACAAATTATTACTAAAACAATCATTTTTCAAATATTGGTAAAATTTAAAATGCACTGTGGTTTGAAAAACGATGATAAGGTCACCATTCAGTATATCCAATTGTTAATTTTTTAAATGAAAAAAAGTTACTCTAAATACATTAAACAAACATTGAGTTTAAAAACTGTTTCCTACCTCATAGGAGGTAAGTAGTAGCTGGAAAGACAATGATGAAACAGATGGGTGACACAGATCCCACAATCTCACCAGAGATCTGGAAGTGTAAAGTGCCCAGGCTTGTTCCAAGGTAGTGGTAAGCCGAGTAACAGAAGCAGGTACCCAGATGAAGATGCAATGAATTCTGAAGTAGACATGTGGATCCTTTACCATCTTAGCTGGATGATGAGAGATGAATTTGGTCAAGTAGACACAAAGAAGGGAGAAGCATGATCAAAAAAGCCTGAACTTTTGAGAGTGAAGTTGCATAGTATGTCCTTTCCAGGCAGTTCCCTAATGAGGCTGCTACAATGGGGGACAGGTGCAGGGAAGGTGAGGGACAAATAGGGAGTGATGAGATGAGGCTGGGAAAGGGCAGCATCTTCTGAAACATCCTGTGTCTCTTGATGGAGAACAACTTTTCTAGCAGTCATTCCTAGAGAGCACTACAGTATGTGGTGAGGAGCCAGGCTCTGGAGCCAAGCAACTGGAAATTGAGTCCCAATTCCTCCCCTTGCTGGTTGAGTGAACCAGGACACATTGCTTAATCTCCTTATTTGTAAAACGTGAGTAATAATACGGTCCTTGCAAAGCTATTAATGAATATGAAAAGAATTAACGTATGTGAAACACTGAGAACAAGGCCTGGAATGTGGAAAGCAATCAATATGTTATTTCAACATATCCAGCAATAATACATCATTATTTCTTAAGTTAGAAAAACACAATTTTCCATCTAAACTTGTCTTATTCATGGGTGTACTATATGATTTTGTACATTCCGCGAGTGGAGGAAGTTGCTGAAATATCTTTCTCCAAAACATCTTACAAGTATACTCATTCACTATAAGAGCTGAGAATCTACTAGCAGAAATGTGCTAAGGCTTTGGGGTTTGAGGAATTCCTTTATAAAATGTTAATACTTTAAGAATGGAGAACACCATTTATACCCACAAGGTATAAATTGGTTGCCACCCTAGGTAGGACAGATAGTGCTGAGCCAAGGAAAGGCCACCTTGGACAGGTGGGAGGGAAGGTTCTAGCTTAGGGTGTTGTCTGTTGATGGGGGACAATCTTATGTAGGGCTTCAGAACCCTGCGGAAAATAAGGATAGTTTCAATTTTAAGAGGGGAAAAGGGAATTTAGCTGAGCAGGCATGGAGAAGACAGGCTTGTTTACTTCACAATATTTTTCAGGGCCAACTGTGTTAACAAAGAGTTGCTGAAATGATTTAAGGTCAGAGTCAAGTCTGTGATGATTTGACTCACCTTGTCCCAAAGATTTTTAAGGTTATAAATCCAGTATATTTTTTTATATAAAATGATTACTGTTGCTAATAGAGAACATCCATACACATTTCCCTTTTTCATTTGAGGTGAAAGCTGACATCAGTCACAATGTTTGACTCTCTTGGGCTGCTGATTTCTAGCTTGTTGCTCTTTCCTGGTGATGTGGGGCCTGTGCCAAGCCATTGCATATCTACAAAATGTCTGGTAGGATTTCCCCTGGAGAGGAAATAGTTCATTGGAACTGCAGTGCAGAAACTAGCACTGTAAGCAAAATGTTTTTATAATTGCCACTAGGATAAAAAAAAAAAAAAAAGAGGGCTCAGGAGGATTCTTCTGCTCTGAGCTCCTCCCTGATTATAACCTAATTTGTGGTGTGCATGTGGACCAGAGGGATGGAATTAAACCTTCTAAGGTGTTGTGGTTAGATTGTTTTCAAATGTCTGGAGATTCTAGGAAATGTGAGAAGACCTATTTCTCAGAGGACTATCAAACCAGAAACCATGCCTATAACTATAGGGTGGGGTCTGTACCCCCTTTTCCTTATTGGAGGTATCTATGAAAGCTCTGAAATTCTGGACTTCAGGTTTGTGTTTTAATAAAGGAAGTTTAGGGGACCAGAACCTTGATTTCTACAGATCTGTCTAATTTAAAGAACTGGCCATCCCAATCTCCTGTTACAGTCATCCATAGCATTTATACATCCATCTGCCTGCCTTGCAGGCAGGTTGCCTAAGTAATTGAAGGGTGTCAGAGGAAAAAAAAAAGTTGTAGTCAAGAGGAAGGTGTTATATGGTGAAAGGATACAAAATGTATAACTAAAATGAACTGTGAAATACAAGAAATAAATATAAGCATCATCTGAAAATTTCCCCATAAGTTAGCACATAGTTTTTCATATTTTATAGGTGCTGAATTATCATTTATTTATCTTTTGGTACTCAAGATTGAACCCAGGGGTGCTCTACTACTAAGCTATACCTCCAGCCCTTCTTATTTTTTGTTTTTAGGCAAAGTCTCAGTAAATTGCTGAGACTGGACTCAAATTTACAATCCTCCTGCCTCAGCCCCACAAGTCACTGGGATTACAGGTGTGCCCCACTGCACCTGGTTGCTGAATTATCTTGAAACTGAAGGTATTGCTGTGCTCAGAAAGTTAAGACACCCTGCCCCCGTGACACACACACCATTGGCACACAACTAGGGCATATCTATACCTGGAACAGAACATGCTGAATTGAGCTTCCAGAAAAGTCTAATGACAGGCTGGGGATATAGCTCAGAGGTAGAACATGAGTTTAGCAAGCCTGGGCTCAATTCCTACACTGCACCCCCAAAGTCTAATGAGGTTGAAGAAGAAGGCATGAAATGATCAAGATTAGGGCTTCCATATTCTTTCTATGAGAAGCTATTGAAGTGTAAAAAAAAAGTGTAAAAAGTAGAATGTTATGACTCAGTTATGCCCCCACAATTCATTTGGTGAAGCCCTAATCCCAATGTTTTCAGAATGTGACCATTTAGAGATAGGGTGTTTAAAGAGGCAATTAAGTTAAAATGCAGCCATCGGTGTGGGCCCCAATCCAATCTCTGATGTCCTTATAAGAAGAGATCAGGAGGGCTGGAGTGGTGGCTTAGTGGTTACATCGCTTGCCTGGCATGCACCAGCATACAGGTTTGAATCCCAGCATGATGTACACAACCAAGGGCAGGATCAATGAAAGTCACATGAAAAATTAAATAAAATTGATTATCTTTCTCTCTCACTGTCCCTCTCTTTGAAAGAGAGAAGAGAGAGAGAGAGAGAGAGAGAGAGAAAGGATTAGGAGAGAGAAACCAAGAGCAAGCAGACAGGTGCATGCACTGGGAGAGGACCATGTAAATATCCAGTGAAAAGGTGGCCACATGCAAATCAAAAACAGAGGCCTCAGAAACCAAAGCTACCAATGTCTTGATCTTTGATTTTGGCCTCTAGAACTGTGAGAAAAATCAGTGTAGGCCACCCAATCCGGGATATTTTATTATGACATCTTTAGCAGACAATATAAATAAGAACAGATATGATCAAATGATTTAAAATTATGAAGAGTCTAGAAAAAGATATGATCATGTTGGGATAACTCTAGGTTGAGGCTTGTTAAGCAGTCTGTTTATACTACCTATATCAGAATCACTTAAGATACTTTTTTTTTTAAGAAGAGAATCAACTTTTATTTTTTCATCTGGCCTTTGTTTCTCCGACACTTAGTGACACTTAGTTGTATATGTGGTGCTGGGGTTTGAACCTGGGTCCTTGCCCATGCCAGACAGGTGCTCCAACTCCTGAGCCACCACTCCAGCCCCACTTACAATACTTTTTAAAAAGTAAGCTCCCACACCCACTGGATCTAGAGGTGTTGAGGTGCTCTGGTATGAGGCCTAAGAATCCAGGCTTTGCTTTTCTTCTTCTTCCTGTTTTTTTTTTTTTTTTGTAGGCATTTAAGTAATGCTTTTATACATTAAAGCTTGAGACCCACTGCTTCAGGTCCTGCTGGACAGACCGCTGGCTCTTTTCTGGGCTTGGCTAGTAGGTATAATTTGATCTCATTAAGCACTGGTGTATCTGGTGCTCTGGCAGATGTTCTACCTTCAGGAACCAGGCATAAATCCCATTGTAGGTTCTCTCTCTCCAGGTGTCAGCTGGTGTTTACCCAGCATGTGGGAAAGCTGAATGGAATGGAGAAAAGGGAATCTTTAGGGGAATTTACTCTTGATCCTGCAAAGAAACATGTGTCTCTCCTAGCTTACTTAAGAATATAATGACACATTTTGAACAATAATCTAAGGTACAATATATTATTTTGCTCATGATTTATTTAAAGGTCCTATTATCTTGGCACGTAAATTAACAGTGAGTGAATACAAGGAATAGAATGGGCATATCTAATTTTTCTATTGCTATACATTAGTTGACAATTTCTTGGCCTGTGTTTTTTTATGCCCTGCACAATTAAAATGTAATTTAGTGGGATGATATTAGTGCAGTGCAGCTCATCTGACAGAGTGCTTGCCTAGCATGTAGGAGGCCCTGACTTCAACTCCCAGTACCACACAGACACATACACACACAAAACACTTATAATAGTGAAATAGATAAATAGTGCATATGAATAAAAATAAACTAATTATAAATGGAAAGGAAGCTAATACTCTTTTCCAAGTCAGATTTTGAGAAAAGGAGCAAGAGTTCAAAGTGACGTGTGGTGAACATTTTCAAAGCTGGCAGACTAGGTTGCACTCTTCAAATACAGCAGTTCTCTAGGGACATTTAAACTGCCCTCCTATTTACCAACGCGGTGAAGAGACATAAGGTTTTATAAGTTAGGTTTTTAAACACAAATTTAGGTAAATCATTTGAGAATGTTCAAGCGGACAAGCCATTAGGCCATTTTCTATTTTCCTTCTGGTGGTCCAGGCTTTCAACGAGGACGCAACTACAGTACCTCAGTTTTGTGAGTCCTGTACAGCAGCTCCTATGGCCACCGTTTTTTGAGGACTTATTCAATGCCAGGCATTTGGCTGTTTTTCAAACCTTTATTGACTAACCAAACATCAGTCTCTCTGCGAAGATTCCCACTAAGTTCCTTTTTCTCTGAGGGAGAAGGAGGGAAAGGAGGGAGGATGGGAAATTGGAATTGCCATTAACGTTCCGGGTGCTTTCCAGAAACAAGGACTCTGGCGCTTAAAGGAATTGATTTAATACTCTAGACCTTAATACACTGGGGAGATTGAGAAGAAAAGCCAGGAGTGCAACTGGATTTCATTAGGAATGACAAAAGGACATCCAGTCTTCGAGGAGACAGCTTCCCATTTGGGCAGAGGAGCCCTAACAATGAAAAGCGGCGGTTGGGGCTGAAACGGGCTCTCGGTGTGGATCGAAGCGCTCTGCGTGTGGTGTAAGGGTTGGTGACCATTCCCAGACCTTTCGGAGCGGTCCTCCGCCCCGGTTCTGGGCTCAGCGAGGTCCCGGCCTAGCGGCCAGGTTGCCCCGGGGCCCAGACCCGCAGACCAGCAGGGTCCGGAGCGCGGGTGGCGGCCGCCGCGTCCTCGTTAGAGGGCGCTCTGGGGGCGGCTCCGCCGCAGTCCGGACTCCCGCCGCTTCCTCCCGCCGCCCCTCCCCGCCAGCCCCGGCGAACGCGGCTGGGCCCCGGGGACCGAGTCTCACAGCCGCCAGGGACCCGGCGCGAGGCGCTCCGCAGCCGGAGCGGGGCCGGGCTGCGCCGCCGCCTCCTTCCGCCGGCCCCGCCGCCGGCCATGCATTCTTCCGGCTCCTGCAGCTCCCGCAGCCCGGGCCGAGTCCCGGCCAGCCCGAGGTAACCTCCGGCTCGGCGGGCGCAGGCCCGGGCGCGGCGGGGCCGGGCTCGGGGAGGCGCTGGGGGCGGGGAAGGGGTGTCGTCGCGTGGCCCGGGGAGGAGGCGGCGGCGGCCTGAGGGACGAGGGCGCGGTAGGCCCGAGGGAGGAGGCGGGGGCGCGGGGCATCGCCCGCCTCCCCGGGACCCGCCCCGGTGACAGGTCCGGCCTCTGAGTCCCCGCCGTCCCTCTGTCCGCAGGCAGTCGCGAGCGGAGTAAGGCGCTCGCGCGCCCCTCGCGCCGCGCCTCGGGCCGCCTCGGCCGCCGCCGCGTCCATGACCGCGACCTCTCGGCTGGGGACACCCGCCGCCGCCCTGCCCCGCGCCCCGGGCCGCGGACCCCCGACCCCGCTCGCCCCCGCGCTTCGCCGCCGCTCGCCGCTCGCCGCCTGCCACCCACTCCCGCCGAGGTGAGCCCGGAGCGCGGCCCGCGCCCGCCGCCCGACCCCTTCCTCATCCGCGGAAACCGCTGCCAGTGCCCCCGCCGGAGCGCGGCGGTCGCCTCCTCGTCCCCGTTTCTTTCACCATCCCTCGCTTTCCGGTCCTCCGGTCGCAGATCCGCGCCTCCGCGTCGCCGGCCCCCTTGCCTGTACCTCCTCTGGCTTTGCTCCCCTCCCCCTACTGCTCTCCGGTTTTCGCCTTTTAGCCGCTCTTTCCTCTTCTCTTCTCTCGTTAGCCCCCCCTTTCTTTTTTTCTTTTAAAAAAATAAATAAAATGGAAAACAAAAAAAAAAAGCCCTATTGTTGCACATGAGGGTTCTGAGCGTAACTCCTGGCGGATGCGAGAGAGCTGTTAAAGGAAAGAGTCAGGGTGCGGGAGTGGTGGTGGGGGACGCCGGGCCTCCCGGAGTGCGGGAAATCGGGCCCGGAGGTCTCGGTGTCGGTCGTTTCGCTCGCGTGCCCTCCGCTGAGGACGGAGGGTGCCCGAAGCGAGCGGGTGTGTGGTCCTTCCTCAGCCCACGCGGAGACCGCGGCGAGGCGCGGCGCAGGGAGCGCCTGCGGTTAGAGAGGGAACGGTGTTGCCATTGCCAAATACGAGTGACCTGCCCGGCCCCGCGAACGGCGGCCGACCTTGTGCGCTTCCTCCGCCCTCCCGCCCCGTCCCCCTCTGGAATTTGCCCGAGAGGTCGCAGAGGCGCTGCACCCGCGCAGACTAGACCCTCGCTTTTTCTGTTATTTTTGTGCTGGAGGAGATTTCAGTGCTGGTGACTAGTTAAAGGTGGTTAGCTCATTTTCCTCTTTAAATGAATTTTCCTTTTACCGCAGAAAGACAGGATGGACTCCAGCGTGAGAATGGCTGCGACTTTGGAAGAAGCTCCACGACGGGGCTGGATCTTGGTAAAAGCCCTGATGAGATTCGCCTTCATGATCTTCAATAACCTGGTTGCTATTCCGTCCTACGTCTGCTATGTAATTGTGCTGCAACCCCTTCGAGTGCTGGACAGTAAGCGGTTCTGGTATATTGAAGGAACCATGTATAAATGGCTTTTAGGAATGGTGGCTTCCTGGGGATGGTACGCTGGATATACAGGTAAGGATGTGAGCACTTTTGTCTAGTGCATACGAAAAAAAATCTGTATTGTTATGCTTAAGTTAGTAGTCATAACAGAACATATGCTCTATTTTGGGTTGAAGATGTTTTCATGCTTACACTGTTTAAATAATAAAAACAACCCTATTGGGTTTCTCTTAAATTCCTTAAATAATGTTTTTAATGTGATTGTCATTCATTTCTTAAAACTGGTCTGCCAGAGCTCTGGTAGAGGAAGGGGTGTGCATAATATAGGACTTGATGGCTTATAAAGATTTTTAGCATGTAAACATTGGGAATTGAGAAAAGTGACTGACCCGTATTTGTGCAAACATAGCTTAATAAGTTTTTTCATTTAATGTGATATTGAGCTATGTTAATAACATTATAAACCAAAGTGGCTCTTTATGATGTTTTGCTTTCTAGAATCAGTGTTTTATCTCAGTGTTGTTTTAAAAATTACCTACATTAAACTAGTTTCTTTCATGAGTATTTTTAAGTAGATTTCTATTTTTTGCTTTTAAATTGCATTTTGGGGAGCAGGAGTAACACTGTTCTTAAGTGGACTTTCATAGAACTGAAAAATAGTATTTATTTTCTGTTTATAAGCCTTATGTACTTTGGGAACTTATTGCTTCTGTGAAAATGTGATATCCATTGTCATATTTACTTGATATTTTCCTCCAAAAATTGGAATAATGACAAAAACATTGAGGTTTTCAGTGTTTATCAGATGTGGATGCTTTTATCACAGAAATGTGACTGGCAGGCAAGTTCCTTAACGGTCATTCTGCAGATGCTGGGGTCAGTAGTTTGCAGTTTAGAGCTTAGAACAGTGAGAAGGTACCTACTGTCAGGGTCAAATAGTACAGCAGGTCTCCATTTTAAATTTGGTCTCCCTCTTTCCTGCCCAAGCTGCATCTGAAGGTTTTATCCATACACATGAAAGAAGGACTGACACTACACAGCCTTTATGGAGTCTAGTAGACTCTTGCTATGCCAGAATCGTCTTCGTTACCCCACATGAAGCTTTTTCACCTTCCAGCAATGTCATTTATTACTCTACAAGCACCAAAGCCCCTGGGATAATGTGTGCATTGCTTCCTTATTCTGTGTTTTGTTGAGGTTCCAATGCTTTTTGGATATAGTAGGTGAGCTTCTGGTCCATTTTTAGGACCAGAAACAATAGCAATGGTAGAGAAAAAAGTGAAGTTCAAATGTGTGATGCTGAATTCTTTTTTTTTTTTTTTTCTGGCATCAGGGATTGAACTAAGGGGTGCTTAACCACTGAGCCACATCCCCAGCCCATTTACTTTGAGACAGGACCTCTTTAAGTTGCTGAGGCTGGCTTTGAACTTGTGATCCTCCTGCCTCAACCTCCTGAGTTGCTGGAATTATAGGCGTGCATCACTGTGCCTGGTTGCTGAATTCTCATCCGAACTGCATTGCTGTCCTTGAATGTCTTTGCTTGATATCGTTTGAGCTTTCCCAAATAGGCTATGATACTAGTCATTTTATTCTTTGTACAGTATACTTAAGTATGCTTGTTGTAAATGAGCTCATAAACCTTTTAGAGATAGGTTCTACAAGCTTATCCGACTTAAACACAACAAAATTACTGAAATGTTTGGGCTTGTGTGTGATATTTATGTGTATCAGCATGATGGGAAGGTGAAAATAGTTTGTCATTGAGTGTAGTGCTGCTGCTTGAAGCTAGTTATCCTGTGGCCATAGCACAGCTGATGTGTATTTTTAACATATTTTCTTGAGGGTATAACTCCCTTGTTTCTTTGGCCGCCTGCGTAAGTGGTCTTGACGTGGTCTGCGTATTTCAGTGCTAGGATCTGCTTTTTTCTAGGCTATTTCATTTTGACAATTTTATCAGTTTCTCATGTAAATATAGAATATTTTATATTTTATTGTAAATGGCTTTCCCACATGTAGGATACTTGTTTTCAGAGAGTCTAAATATAATAGAACACAGTCAAGTTCTCTGGTTCTACCGAGATTGCTGGACTAGGCATGTACCTCAGTGCTAGAGTATTCATATAGCATGTGCGAGGCCCTGAGTTCAATCACCAGCACAGCAAATACATCAATAAATAAAAGAGTTTTGTTTGGGAAACACAAAGATTTACTGAAGTTCTGTGATGTTGCCTTTTAATTTGCAGCATATGTCACAAAAATGAGTCCCTTAAATGCAGACATGCTTCTTGGATGAGGAATGGTGAAGTCCAGAAACTTATATGAACATTCTTTTTTTTTTTTTTTTTTAAAGAGAATCAATTTTATTTAGTTTTCCATGTGGCCTTCATTGCTCTGACACTTTGTTGTGTACGTGGTGCTGGGATTTACCCGTGTCCTTGCACATGCCAGGCAAGTACCGTAACCATCAAGCCACCTCTCCAGCCCCTTAAATGAACATTCTTGTATTTAGTTTGCATTCTCAGAGCTGGAGGATTACTTGTGGACACAGAAGATATGAAAGGGATTTTATGGTCTTTCTGTTTCTGATATTATCTTGTCAGGGGTACACATTTTTTGAAAGAACTCTAAAGAATGGGGTTGTTCCTCCCTGGCTTGCTGTATATACTAGGTAGAGGTGATTGTTAACATTTCTTTTAATGGAAAGTGTTAAGGATAAGTTTTATGTTGCCTTTGTCTTAATATTTTAAGGACAAACCAAAAGAGATACCAGCAATTATGTCTTTGATGCCTCGGTAATTCCAGGGCACCCATTCCAACACGTAACAGAAGATGTGTTATATTAATAAATGTGTATTTTATGCAGTCTAGTTCACGTGATCTGGTTCAGGGTTTGTATTTTATGGATTGCAACCACCTTGACATGAGACTTTTCAGGAAGGTAAAGGAATTTCAGTTGGGAGTGGTTGAGTGATCCATTCCTACATTGCTGTGCTTGATCTGGAGTAAATCAGTACACCCATGTCTCTGCGTAAAGCGAAGACTGGCAAATTTCAGAGGGAGATTTTGTACAAAGCAAAATATGTTTAAAGTAGTTTATTTTGACTCTCACTTATTTTAATAGTCATCATCCAAGCACATTAAAGTCTTTGTACATGAAATAGTAAAGGTATTCATTATAAGTGGGAGCTCTAGAATTTCTATATAGGATTGAGAGTCTTACGGGCCAGAGTCCGACAGGCAGGGAGTTGGGGTGCCAGGCAACTTGATGTCAAGCTGTTTTCGTTAGATTGGATATTTACCTGGGATGGCTTTAGGGAAAGCTGATGCAGATGAGGTTTAGGTTCCTCACAGCTGCCATGTTCATCTTTGTGTTATTTGATTTGGTAGTGTTCTGCATTTTTTGTTGGGATACAAATTTGCTATGCAGGCAGAATTAATTTTCAGGAATTATATTTGACCTTGAAATTCTAGAGAATGTTTTAAAAATATTTTTTATAGAGCAGTATTTTTCAGCCTTTGAGTCATAAAACCAGATGAACATTTTTGGAAAGCAAAATTGAATATAATTAAATAGAATAGAAAAGATTAGAAGTGTGTTTATTGATTGGAACTACAGAATATATTTTTTTTTACAGTGTATTCAGTCAACATTTGAAAGACATTATTCTAGTGTAAAGAACACCATGACTTAGGAGAACTCAGAGTCAGTACTGTTGATCTACCTTTAACATCTCTACTCACCAGTGGGGGTGATAGCTGGACCTTTTTTATAATCCTAGAGCCTAATTTGTTGCCATATGCTCACATAGTGCTTAATAAGTATCTTGTGTTCTTTTGTTTTGTTATTTTGCAGTGCTGGGAATCAAACCCAGGGCTTCTTGCATTCTAGGCAAATGCTCTCTATCTCTGAGCTGTATTCCCAGCTCAAGTGTCTGTCTGTCTCTCTCTCTCTCTCCCTCTTTCTCTTTCTTTCTTTCAGAAAGAGAGGGATGATGACAGAGGGGGAGAGAAAGACAATCAATTTTATTTAGTTTTTCATGTGGCTTCCCTTGCTCCAACACTTGGTTGTGTATGTGGTGCTGGGGTTCAAACCTGCATCCTCACACATGCCAGGCAAGCACCCTAACCGCTGAGCCACTGTTCCAGTCCCAAGTGTCTCTTTCTTGAACAATCCCTTCTTTTCTTCCTGATTCCAGCTGAAATTACTTAGCTGCACACATTCCTGAAAAGTCTGATATCAAGGTGGTTGCAATCCATAAAATATAAACCCTGAACCAGATCATGTGAACTAGATTGCATCAAGTACACATTTGTTACTTTAACACATCTTCTGTTATGTGTTGGAATGGGTGCCCTGGAAGTACTGAGGTGCCAAAGACATAATTGCTGACTTTTAGAAACTCACAGCAGCTTTGGTGGGGAGACATTGTACCAACAAAGAAAATTTCTTGAATGATGCTCTGATGGAGATGTAGCATGCGATGAAAGAGGAGGGGTCTGATTTGGCATCCATAGTAGTTGGTAGCAGAGAGGAAATAGGGAATTTAGGGGAAAAAAAAGCCTTCAGATTCCTGGCCCTCCCCATTAGGGAACTGTTTTTCAGAGGGTGTTGTAATTCTATCTAATCAGTAATTATAATGGATTTAAATGACTTGAATAATGTATCAGTTTGAAATTTATATCTTTGAGGCAATAATGTTAGCGTACGTTTATTGTAATATAAGCCAAGTAGTATTCTAAGAGCTTCATACTAATGAATTATTTTACTTTGTCATTTTGCTATTTAGTCATTTAATGTTCACAACAGTTTTATCAGTTTGGTATTATTATTATCCCCTCTCCTTTTGTTACTGATATATTGAAACAGAGGTTTCACAGTTACTTCCCCTTAAGCATTAACTGAACTGATGTTGCCACAAATTTATTTTTGTGTTTAAAGAGCCAATATTGATCTTTAGATAATGTTCCTAGAGTGTTTCTTAATTTTTACAGTCCCATATGCCCTTTTGTTTTGGAGGCAAGAAATCTCTTTCTGATGCTACACTCTAACCTCTGAAAGCAATATCACAACTATGGATTTCTGCAAGAGGTTAAAAAATTGTAGCTTCAATGGATTTCATAAAATCCCACTTCCTTTATGCTAATTATATGATAAGTAAATATATATATATATAAATAAAACAAAAATATAAACTTTCTAAATATCCAAACTAAAAAAGCAAAGAATAGACTACATAGTGAAAGATCTAAATAAACAATGATACAAACTCTTCTATGAACAAAGGTAAAATTCTTTGAAGTTCTTCTCTTTTCTCCTTTTTCTTCTCCATTACTCAATTTTAATTAGTAGTATTTATTCGCAGTAGTATATTACTGTTATTTTTGTTTATACTTCTACCACTTCTTTTGTGAACTTTAAGGGTATCCCTTGGCTCCTAGCCATTACAGTAACAAGGTAATCAGATAACTAATTATACTTTCCCCTTGCTCTCTTCCTTCTCCCCATTTATGTTACTTGCATTTATATAATTGTATGGCCTATTTTTATGTTCTATCACTATCTGTTTTTGTCTTAAATCTTCTGTTAAATATGTGTAATACTTACCCAAGTATTTTTGTGAAATTTTTCCCAGTTGTCTTTTTGTTGGCTGAAGTTTATTTTTATACAGATTGAGCTTCTGTAATCTGAAAATCCAAAATCTGAAATGCTTCAAAAGTCCTAAACTTTTTGTGAATACGATGCTGCAAGTGGAAAATTCCACACCTGACATCATGTGAATGGATTTCTATCAAAATGTATCAAAATGTATGTACTCTAAAAATATTTCATAAAATTACCTTCAGGCTATATGTGTAAGGTATATATGAAACATGAATGACGTTTGCATTTATATTTTGGTTCCATCCTCAAGAAAGCTCAGTATATATATGCAAATATTCCAAAATCTAAAAAGATTTGAAATTCAAACTCTTCTGGTCCCAAGCATTTCAGATAAGGGATACTCAGCCTATAGTTTCTCAGTAATAGCTCATGGAAACAAAATGGGTTTTCTTGAACATTTTCAGAACTGTTTTATTTCCTTATACTTGGAGAATAGCTAGGAAGGTTATAGAATCCTTGGTTCATCCTTTCTTTCCTGGAGTATCATCTTATTTTATATGTTACTGTGGAGACATAAGAAGCCAGGTTGACTTTTTTCTCCATTATTAGTGACTTGATCCTTTTTGCCTGTCTGCACAAAGGATTCTTTATCTCTTGTATCTAGTAATTTTACTAGAATGTGTTGTTGACTGTTTAGATCAATTTTTCCTAGTAAATGTGTGTTCTTTTATTATGTAGATTCAAATCTATTTTTATCTCAGGACAATTTTTAAAATATATATTTAAATATTTATTGTGTTTCACTGTTTTGTTTTTCTTATTTGGACAGTCTAGTTTTATATGTACTGAATCTCTGTATGTCTTTTATATCAATTATTTTTCTTTTAATCCTTTATTTATTTATTTTAAAGAGAGAGGGACAGTGAGAGAATCAGTTTTATTTAGTTTTTCATTGGCTTTCGTTGCTCTAATACTTCGTTGTTTATGTGGTGCTGGGATTCGAACCTGTGTCCTCATGCATGCCAGGTAAGCACAGCAACTGCTGAGCTAGCATTCAAGTCCATCCTTTAATCATTTTAATCGTTTGTTTATTTATACCTTTAATATCTCTTACTGTGTTTTCCACAACGTCTCTTCTTTGTTCTTCATTTCTCTGATTGTTGTGTTTATTATTCTATAAATTTGTTGAGTTCTGCTAGCTCATTCCTCCTCTATACCTTGTTGTTTAGACATCTCTCTTGAGTTCATATATTTCTCTTCTCTGGTCTTGCTCATACTGGTGGTGGCTTTACTGGTTTTAAATTCATATAGAAATATTCAGTTATGATTTTTACCTTCTTTGTAATATAATTCTGGTGAGTGTTCTTTGATATTAGATTTTGCTTCTCATTTCTACCATTTTTCTTACAATATCGCAGTGCCATCCCAATTACTTTTTATTCCTTATAGCAATTAATTTTATTTTCTTTTATGCTAGACAACTTTGTACCACTGTGACCAAAAAAGCCTATTAAAATAGAACAATTTGGAGGAGAAAGTTTATTTTGGTTTGTGATTTCTGAGGTCTCAGTTCATGGTTGGCTGACTCCATAGCTCTGGGTCCCAGGTGGAGGCAGAACATCATGGTAGAAGGGTGTGGTAGAGGAAAGCTACTCAGTTCATGACAGGAAGCAGAAAGAGAGAATGTTATGAGGTGCCAGGGACAAAATGTAAACCCCTAAGGCATGTCCCCCAGTGACCTACTTCCTCCAGCTATTGCCTACCTGCCTATGGTCACCACCCAGTTAATCCATTCAAGTGTATTAATCTGCCGATTAGGTCACAGCTTTCATAATCTTAATTATTTCTCCTCTAAACATTCTTGCATTGTTTCACAAATGAACTTTTGTGGGACAGCTCATATCCAAGCCTTACACCTATGTTATTATTTGCAGGAGGTCTGGATGGAGCCAGGGTAGATTTCCAGATGCTTTAGAGATGGTCTTTTTCATTTATGGAGCCTGACTATTTTTCCGTGTTGTTACAAATCTTCCTCTCCAAGTCAGACTGAGTCTGGTCTTTTGTGGCCAATTTTAGATAAGTTAATTTTCTTTAGGGTCTGTCCCAAAGCAAATTGTAGTCTCCATAATGTGTGTTTCCCCACTCACAGTGGTTCCCAAACTGTTTTGATTCTGTGCTGTTCACTGGCTGCGCATAATCCTGTATGTTTCTACTTGGCTTTAGCAAGAAAATGTTATCAAAATGAATTGAAGAAATGAGTTACCTTTGATACTTTAGTAAGGATTACGACTGAAATGTGACACTAATACCATTCTTTAGGGTCTGAACTGTGGACCATCTTGAAATGTTTACATATCATCAGTGCCCCCAAAGCTTTGATTAAAAATTATTATAAACTAGTTTCCTGTATTTGCTATTCCTAATCTAAAATTGAGGTTTGATACATACTTAGCCTTTGTAGCCTTTGTGTGTGAACTGAAGATTGAACCCAGGGGCCCTCAACCTCTGAGCCAGATCCCCAGCCCTTTTTATATTTTATTTTATTTTTATTTATTTATTTTATAAGAGAGAAGGACAGTGAGGGGGGGGACAGAGAGACAGAGACAGAGACTGAGAGAATGAATTTTTATTGAGTTTTTCACATGGCTTTCATTGCTTTGACACTTAGTTGCGTACTCGGGTGCTGGGGTTCAAACTCGTGTACCTATGCACACTGGCAAGCGCCGTAACTGCCGAGTCACCAAGCCACCAGTCCAACCCCTAATATTTTATTTGTGAAATAGGGTCTTACTAAGTTGTTTAGAGCCTTACTAAATTACTGAGGCTGGCTTTGAACTCTTGATCCTTTTGCCTCAGGCTCCCAAGTTTCTGGGATTATAAGCCCGGCTTAGCCTTTGTTTTAAGTTTCTTTTAGGAGTTTGTAAATTAAGGGCCATATTCAGCAGCAGTGTTCATTACCCTTTTTACAATGTTAGTTGCCAACATTTTAAAATTAGGAAGATTTCGCAGAACATAAAAAAAAAAAAATCAGTATTTCCAGCTGCTCTTGAGAAATTAGAGATCAGGCCATGCTAGGGCCTCACTCCTGCTGGTTGCAAGCATCAAATGACTGCCTTCTTTAGATGGGGCCTGTACTCTTAAGTTTGTTAGTGATTTTATCTACTCATTTCATGAAGCAGAGCATTCAGTGGGAAAATATTAAAAACAAAACAAGCCTGGTTAATTTCTGTTTATTCTAAATTGTAGTGTAGATAAGGAAAAAATAATATAAAAAGATTAGTTATGAGGTTACATTGATCAGATTTTGCTAGCAAAACTTTCTCAAACTTTTAAAAATTCACTAAGCATTAATAAACTATATGAATCATGCATATAACATACATGATATTAATTAGAAGTTTTCACTATTTGAGATTTTAAGGTAAAAAACATTTGTAATTTAAATACATCAAGATGTTTCTGAATTATCCAAAACCAAATTTATTCGGTATAGCTTTAGAGTTAAAACACATTTTATGTGTATTTTTAAATTGGGATATAATTCACATATGATAAAATCCACTATTTTTAAATTTACAACTCAGTGTTTTTTAGTGTATTCACATAATTATGCATCCATCATCATTAATTCCAGAAAAAGCATTTCATCATCCTCAAAAGAAGTTCCAAATCTGTTAGTTCTGACTCCCCGCTCTCCTTCTCTTAGCTGGGCAACCACTTAACCATGCTGGGTCTGCCCAGTTTGCTTCTTCTGCATACTTCTATGAATGGAAGCAGGCCACATGTGATCTTTTCGCTTGACTTCTTTCACGCAGCACGTTTTCAGGGTTGTATGGTATGGCCGAGTAATATTCCCTTGCATGGACAGACTTTTGTTCATACATTCATCAGTTGAAGATTATTTGGGTTTTCATTTTTGCCTGTTATAAATAATGTCATTATGAACATTCATGTACAGATTTTTGTGTGGACATATGTTTCCAATTCTCTTGGTCCTGAGAGTCAAATTGCTGGGTCATGTGTAATTCTGTGTTTAATTTTTGAGCATCTGCCAAACTGTTTTTTATAACAGCTGCACGATTGTACATTCTCAGCAGCAATATAGAAGGGTTCCAATTTCTCTGCATCCTTTTTTGTTTTTAAATTCTAACCATCAAAAAAATGTGAGGTGGTATTTCATTATGGTTTAGATTTTCATTTCCTTAATGATTAATGATCTTTTCATTTATTTGCTGGCCATTTGTATATTTTCTTTGAAAAAAATGTCTTTTTAAATTCCTTGACCATTTTTAAATTGGGCTGTTAGGCTTTTTTTTTTTTTTTTTAAGAGGGGCAGTGAGAGAGAGAAAAAAAACAACTTTAATGTTTCATGTGACTTTCATTGCTCCAACACTCTGTTGTGTTTACAGTGCTTGGGTTTGAACTCGTGTCCTCATGCATGCCAGGCAAGCACCGTAACTACTAAGTCATGCTCCAGCCTGCTATTAGGCTTTTTGTGTGTGTGTGTGTGTGCTATTAGGTGTTTTTGTTGTTGAATTATGTTATGTTTTGGATGTTGTTTGTCCCTTCAAAAGTTCATATGTTGAGGGGCTGGAGTCATGGCTCAGCGGTTACAGCGCGTGCCTGACATGCGCTGGGACACGGGTTCGAACCCCAGCACCACTTACACAATGAAGTGTTGGACCAATGAAGGTAACATGAAAAACTAAATAAAATTGATTTTCTCTTTCTCTCTCTCTCACTGTCCCTCTCTCTCTCTTTTTTTTTTTTAAAGTTCTTATGTTGAGAGGTTGGCCCTAGGGTGGTAGTATTGGGAGATAGTGTGGACATCTAAGAAGTGGGTCCTAGTGAAGGGTCCTTAGGCCATTTGGGGGCATGCCCTCAAAAGGGATTAGCATATTACAGGACTCTGGTTGTTCTCTTAACAGGATTGTTATAAAAGCCTGAGCCTGGTCCCCAGTAGTGTCTTGATTTCCTGTTTGGTGAAATGTTGCTTGCCTTCACCATTGAGGTGATGAAGCTAAGGTGACAAGACCTTTACTTGAGCCTGTACCATGCTGATGGACTTTCAGCCTTCAAAACTCAAGCTAATTAAACCTCTTTTGTTTATAAAATTAGTCTATTTCAGGTATTTTTTAATAGTAATAAAAATTTCCACATTTTGTGTGTTCTTCCTTTTCTATTTTTTCATGGGCTACTTATGTTTTTAGTGTCATAAGCCATGGCCTAATCCTGGGTCATGAAGAATTATACCTTTGTTTTCTGTTAAGAGTTTAACTTCTATATTTAGTTCTGTAGTCCATTTTGAGTTAATTTTTCTGTATGGAGTGAGTTAAGGATCAAAGCCCTTGTTCTTTATGTGTAGATATCCATTTGCCCTAGTGTCATTTGTTGAAATGAATGTTTTTTTTTTCCTCATTGAATGATGTTAGTATCATTGTCAAAAATTAGTTGACCATAGAGATGTGGATTTATTTCTGGACTCTTAATTCTGTTCCATTAATCTATAGTTCTCTTCTTATGCCAGTAGCATACTCTTTTAATTCCTGTAGCTTTGTAGTAAGTTTTGAATGTTCAGCATATTATAATCCTTTAAAAATTCATAATATTTTTTGATATATATTATGGCTTTAATAATGAGACTAATTCACTACTCAGAAGTCCTCATTAAAAACCATTTTGGCTGGGCACAGTGGTACACACCTGTAATCCCAGCAGCTTGGTAGGCTAAGAGGATTCCAAATTCAAAGCCAACCTCAGCAACTTAGCAAGGCCCCGAGCAACTCAGTGAGGACCTAAGCAACTTAACAAACCCCTATTTCAAAACAAAAATGGGCTGGGAATGTGGTTCAGTGGTTAAGTGCCCTTGGGAAATTCCCAGGGCCAAAAAACAAAACAAAACAAAAAACACCAAAAACCATTTTGGATTTAAAAGTGTTTACTGGGGCTGGAGCAGTGCCTCAGTGGTTGCGGTGCTTGCCTAGCATGCATGAGGACTCGGTTCAAACCGGAGCACCAGGTACACAATGAAGTATCTAAGCAACGAAAGCTACATGAAAAACTAAATAAAATTAATTCTTTCTCTCTCTCTCACTGTCCCCCCTTAAAAAAAGTGTTTACTGAGTTAGAACAGTGTTTTTCAGAATTAATATACATAATTGGATTACATGACCCCTTTTTATCTCCATGTTGAGAAACTGTTTACTAGTTATATGTTTCACTAGGAGTTGATTTAGAAATCATTGTTATTACTCTCTCAAAAACAAAACAAAACAGAACATCAGTTGTAGAAGTATCTTGTATAATTGAGCAAACAAAAAATTTATTGACTACCTAATGGTAGTTAGCAAAGCTGTTGATTTATAAACTACTGGGCTAAAGAATGTGACTTAGATTAATTTCTATCAAAAGGATTTTTGGCATAGTTTTAATTTTGATGGATGGTTTTGGGAAGAGTTGAGTTTCACATTATTTGTGTGTTCAGAAGGCACCCATAAAACATTTTCTGAAAAACAGATGAATATTCATATTTTCACATAATGTGATGATTCCATTTTTTTAAGTTAATAGAGGTCCTCACAAAGAAATAAGTTAGCTGAAAAAAATTTATTTTGTGAAACAAGGGATAGATTTCATGGGTAAGGAGCACGGATGTCATTTAGAGTAACTGTTACAGGCTATTTTATGTGAGTAGGACAGAATTTAGTTTTTGTGTAAGAGAGACTGAATTAGCCTTTTTGAAACTTAAATAAATCACTTTAAGCTGTTTTAAGTTCCCAGATACTTGTATACAAATGTATTTTAACAAATAATAGATATTGCTAAATAAGTATAATGTTGGGGGGATATCATAATGTACTGGAAAATGTGAATCAATGTGAGTTTAAATCTTGCCACCCCCACTTGCTAGTTGTATTACTTTGACCTAGTTGCTCAATTTGTCTGAGCCTCAGTTTCATTTTCTGTGAAAATAGAGGTTATGATATTTATTTCTTGTGAACCTCAACTATAAGATGAATAGCATGGTATTTGGCACTCTGTAAATGATACATTTTATTGTTATTGTATTAATGCCTAGGAAAACAACTATGCTAACCTTTTGGGTAAAGACATGTCTAAGTCAATATAGTTTTTAAAAATATACTTGAGAATACTTAAATATACTAATGGTATAGCTTAATAGAGTTCTACTAATTTTTCTTTTCTTTTTTTTTTGTACCAGGGAATGAACTCAGGCATGCTCAACTACTGAGCATGCTCAACTATATTCCCAACCTGTTTTATTTTGAGACAGAGTCTTGCTAAGTTGCTTAGGGCTTCACTAAGTTACTGAGGCTGACTTTGAACTTGCAATCCTCCTGCCTAAGCCTCCTGAGCCACTGGGATTATCGGCACGCACCACTATGCCCGACTGAATTCTTCTTTTAAATCAATCAATAAAAATAACTTAAGCTGTAGCCTGACTAAAAAAAAAATTTTTTTTGTTAAGAGAGAGGAACAGTGAGAGAGAGAGAAAGAGAGAATCAATTTTTATTTAGTTTTTCATGTCACTTTCATTGCTCTGACACTTCGTTGTGTACGTGGTGCTGGGATTTGAACTCGAAACCTCGAGCATGGCAGGCAAGCACTGTAATCGCTGAGCCACCACTCCAGCCCCCCTGACTAAAATATCAACAAATTAAACTGCATGTTTATGAATTCTGAAATAGTTCATACATTTTATCTGTCTTCTAATTAATTCAGTCACCCATTGTAAGACAAGATTCTTGAAGGCCTATTCTGTGCCAGTCATTGTGTTGGTGGCTTGGGAGAACCAGTAGAGGGGCTGTGAGGATGAAACAGAGGACTTAATGCAGAGACTTGTGGTGTCAGAGGGAATGGCTTCCTTGAGAAAGTGATATTGAGATTGAAACCCCAGGAATAAGTAGGAGTTGGCCAGGTGATGCCAGGAGGAGCAGGGACAACATTTACAAAGGCAGAAAGGGTTTATTATCTGTCTTAGAGGACAAAGGGAAGGCAAGGTTGGCTGCATGGAGTAAGGGGAGAGGAGCAGGGCTCAGTCAGGGAGCTGGTAAGGCCAGATTTGAGGCCTTTGGGTGCATTTAACGATTTTGAGGTTTATCTTGGGAGGAAGCTGTGGAAGGATTTTAAGTAAGGGAATGATGAAATCCTATTCTTTTGTATGATCTTATACTCTGCCTGCCTCTTGAGAATGGATGAGAGAGGAATGAAAGCCAGGGTGGGTTTGAGGATACAGTTCTGGAAGAGTGTCATGTGGATGAAGGTGGTAGATGATTGTGTTAGGGATGATGACAGTGAAGATGGAAAGAAGTGAACTAACTGGAAAGCTTATAGGAGGGAAAATCATCAGGTCTTGCTGAGCGATTGGGCATGGAGGAGGCAATAAAGGGACAGGCTCCAGAGATGCCCTTGAGGCTTCTGGTGGGAGCTGCTAGGTGAATGGGGAGGCCTAGAGAAGAAGCAATGAGAAGAAAGGTTGTTTTAAAATTTAGCAGGGGGTAAATGAGAAACAACCAAGTGGATCTATGAAATAGACATTCATGTGCACTCTGGAACTCAGAAGGAAAACTGAGCTAGAAAGAGAAATTGGGGAATTGTCAACGGTATTTAAAGTTGTAAAGAGGGTTAGATCACCTAGGACAATAGGTAAGTCCTGAGTGATAAGAGACCATGAATCAAGCCCTAGGGAGTGCCAGCATTTGGAGGTGGGGGAGGCTGATGGCTCAGACTTGGGAGGAGCAGCTAGACAAGTAGGAGGAAGAATGCCTACCTTGATAGTGCCATGCCCCAGAAGTCACCAGCATTTCAAGGCATGCACACACAGGGGACAAGATGGAGGGCTGCTGTATGCTGCAGAATTGCTATTTTGTAAGATGAGAGCTATTATATCTTTTATTGTATTTGGCAAGAACGGCTTCACTGAGGTGGTAGAATTGGAAACTAGACTGGAGTGGTTGGAGATGAGTGATGAATAGGAAAGGATAAAATGGAAATGAAGAAGTGTAATTTTCCAGAAGTTTAACTGTCAAGGAATAGAGGATGATAGTGGTAAGAAGAATACAATGTCAAGGCAAGCCTCTCTCTAAATTTTTATTTTTAAGAAGGAAAAGTCTAGATCTCAACCCACTTAGGGTTATACCTGATGGAACAAGGGTTATTTACTTACTCAACTAATGTATTTTGAAAACTGTTCTTGGTGAGGATAGAATGAGTGAATGCCTACCAGTGTGGAAAGTGCTTAAATGTTAGCTTTAGTGGCAGAGACAGGCAGAGAAGTCCATAGCCTCCATGATCTAATCTTATCCAAAATTATTGAGTAGTAAGACTGCCCTCCTGCAGCCCCTTGGCGTTTCCTTATCGACATTCTTTCTCTTCCTAAAATCTGTTCTTCCGTTTCTTTGACAATTTCCATGTGCTTGTCTAACACGAGGACACCCTTTCCTACTACACTTTCTACTGTCTCCTTTCTGATACTGACATCTTCTCCATAATTGTGGTTCCTAAACATTGGGCTTTCCTGCAGTGCTCAAAGTTATCCCCCCGGGTCAGGAATCCATACACCTGTCAAGTACCATCTGTGGATGAAAAAGAAGTGTGTCTTATAAATATGTGCTAGTATTTTCCTAGTTATATGCATATATGCTTTCTGTTTGACTAATCTTTTAAAAGCTTTGTAGACTTTGGTAGCTTTTTGTTATGGACATTTTCACTCAGTGTTAGAAGAGCTATTATATAGTAGTCTGCCACAGTTTTGGACCTTAAAAAGAACATCCATAGTTGAAAAGGTTAAGAATCACTGCTCCATAGCATATAACATTCAGCGTTCTACTTCATGTTCTCTGTTTTACCTGTGCAGTTCTTGTCTCTTGTCACTTGTTTAAGGGCAGAGATTGTGGTTCCTTCTTTTACCGTACAGCAGAGGTTGGCAGACTACAACCCTTGGGCTAAATCCAGCTCACTTCCTGTTTTGTAAGTACCCCCCAGCTAAGAAGGTTTGTACAGCTGAACTTTTGCAATCAGTCTGACATACAAAAACAGTAACTTTAAACTCCAATTAAGCAAAATGTTATCTCGCCCAAGAAGGAATTCTATTCTTATTAGTGGATCTGTATTACAAAGAGTTACATTCAGTTATTATCTTTTATTTTTTGAGTTTTGTCAATAAAAATCTTACAGAAACATGTTAGAAAATGTTATATAAGTACCTACATAATATCCTCAGTTTTCTGTTCTGGCTGTATATACTACATTTTTTATGGTCTGACCATCTTTGCCATCTTTTAGAAAAAGTTTTCCAACTCCTGATTTATAGTAGTAGTTTCCAGATTTGTCTGTACATCTGAATTGTCTGGGGAGCTTTATAGAAGTATAAATCTATATATATATATATGATTCCTTTACCCAGAAGATTGTGATTTAGTACAGCAGTAGTGGAGCCTAGGAACCCACGTTTTTTTTTTCTTTTTGTTAAAGAGAGAGAGGGACAGTGAGAGAGAGAGAGAGAAAGAATCAATTTTAGTTGGTTTTTCATGTGGCTTTCGTTGCTCCAGCACTACGTTGTGTATGTGGTGCTGGGGAACTTGCGTCCTTGCGCATGCCAGGCAAATGCCATAACTGATGAGCCACCGCTCCAGTCCCAGGAACCCACATTTTAAACAAGCTATTGAATTGTTTGGGAGCCCCAAGAAATAATGAAATGATTATTAAATTATGTCAGAGGATAACTTCAACATTTATTTGCTATGGGACCTTACCCAGTAACTACTTTTTCTGAAGGTTTTTAAAATTTCTAGTTATTTAGCCAGGTACAGTGGTGTGCATCTCTAATTCTAGGTACTTGGAAAGCTGAGGCAGGAACATCTCAAGTTCAAGACTGTCCTGGGTCACTTAGTGAGACCCTGTCTCAAAATGAAAAATAAAAAGAACTGGGGATATAACTCAGTGGTAGAGTTCTCCTGTGCTCAGTTTCTATTACCAAAAAAATAAAAATAATAATTTTAGTTCCTTATTTATAGAGCATTTTCTTACTTTCCACAGTAGTGGTTCTTTTATCTTTTGGGATTCATAAGAACATCTTTTAGAATCTGACAAAAGTTATGTTCCCTCCAAAAAAAAGTATACCTGTATTAGTTTCTTGTGACTGTCATAACAAATTACTATAGAAGTGCTTAAAACAGCAGACATTTTCTCAGTTCTGGAGGCTAGAAATTCTAATTAAGGTGTCAGCAGGCAAACCCAGAGAGCCTCTAGGGGAGATCCTTTGCCTCTTCCAGCTTCTAGGCTATGTTCCTGGGTTATGGCTGCATCATTCAGTCAGTGCTTCCAGGGTCACATTGTCATCTAGTCTCTGTGTCTGTCTGTCTTTCTTTTTTTACCCCTTTCTTTCTGTTGTTTTTAATGGTTGAGACTATCTTTTTAAAAATTTTTTTCTTTCTTTTAAAGAGTGAGAAAGAGAGAATCAATTTTATTCAGTTTTTCTTGCGGCCCTTGTTTCTCCAACACTTTGATGTGTAAGTGGTGTTGGGGTTTGAACTCACATCCCTGTGCATGCCAGGCAAGTGCTGACCCGCTGAACCACCACTCCAGCCGCTTCTGTGTATTTCTTATATGGACAAGTGTCATTGTATTTAAGGTCCATCTGGATAATTGAGGATAAACACTTCCTCTTGAGATCCTTAACTTAATCGCATTTTTTTTAATCGTATAGTGCAATATTCACAGATTCCAGGGATTTGACATGGATGTCTGGGGAGACCTTGTTTTGGCTTCTTTGCCTGTACTCACAATTTTTTCAAGAGCTCACAACTCTTTGAGGTCGCTTTATAGATCCCAAAGACTCTAGGTTTGGACTCCTTGTTCAGCAAGAAGCTTACACCTATGTATGTTCTAATTATGTGATCTCTGTTCACTTCTGTCTGTATCATGTTCTTAATTGCTCATCTTACAAATACCAGTCTTGAAATGATTTTTTTTCTTGTGGCCTTAGATTCTTCAATTTATTTTTTTTTTCTTTTAAAGAGAGAGAGGGACAGAGAGAGAGAAAGAAAGAATCAATTTTATTTAGTTTTTCATGTGGCTTTCCTTGCTCCAACAGTTTGTTGTATACATGGTGCTGGGGTTCAAACCTGTGTCCTTGCACATGCCAGGCAAGCGCCGTAACCGCTGAGCTCTAGATTTCTTCAATTTATAGTTTACTCTTTAAATTAATTTCTCGGATTCTTTTAGGACCCATTAATCTTCTTCTAAGATGTCTCTTTAAATGAAAATTCATTTTATTTCTTTCTGTTGTCTGGGGAGTGACTTCTATGCAGAAGATAGATAACTAGTAATGCATCCAGTGAGAAGAGAAACTTACCAACATTGGTTACCTGGTGTGTCATGTCTTTTAGCAAGTGCTTACACATGGCTTCTTATTTAATTCTGAAAACAATTCTGAGAGTAGGTATCATCAACCTCATTATATAATAAGCAAGTGAAGACTGGTAGAAATTAAGAAACTTGCTCAGTGTAGGTAATAGAGCTAGCAAAGGACAGAGCAGATCTCCGAATGAAGTTCTGTTCTGAAGCCCATTATACCATGAGAACATAGCACTCTTCCCTTTTAGTTGATTGGTTGCTGATCCCATTAGATAGGGGCAGTCTACACTTAGGTTTTAGGGTTTAATAGGACTGGCTTTTAGTCAGATCTGTGTACTCACTTGGAGTATTACCTTGCATCAGTATCTTGTTTGATCCTTAGCTTTAAATAAGACTAATACTTGGTTTTGTATGTCATTTAGAGCTGTTGTAGAAATTGCTAGGATATGAATGAAAATCCAAGTAGGAAAATTTTACACAGTTGTAGTACAATTAATTATTTTCTCATTTTATCATATTCTTAGTACTTTCTTCTTTTTCACTTCCTAGATTTCAAACCAGAAGCTTGTTAAACCCCAACTGAATTTCTTTGCTTAAGATCTCTTGGGCATTTGGCTGGTGTGAATGTTTATATTCTGCTTTCTGCTCTTTAATTTTAATGGGCTTCCCCAACTTTGTCTAGCTCAGTTTCACTTCACATGTCTACGATTGTGAAAGCTGTCTCAGTAGTTCTCTTTCTTAGACCAGTTTTTAACTTCTCATTACTCTCTTTGCCCTGAGTATAGTTGGGACTGTACTCTGGAAAGTAGTTCCCTTTTGTCTTATCATTCTCCTACAATATATTCACACCCTCATTCACTTACAGTCTCTTATCAAAGACTAATATCCAGACTTTCTTGATTTGCCTCACCGGTATAGGATGATACTAAAGATATTTTTATCTTAAAAAAGAAATACCCCCATGTAACAAACCACTACTCTCCCTCTTTTATACAGTCTTCCTTCCTTGCCTTCTATCGCAGTTCTTTTTATCTGCTGGTTTTCTGTTATCTATAGGATAATTATCTGTTATCTGTAAGATAAGAATTCTGGTGCTCTATTAGGCTTACTCCCCAAATCTACCTCTTTAGACTTATCTTTTAGTAATCTTTTCCTTTATTCTCCCTGTCACAGTATAGAATATTTCTCCTATCAAGAGCAAGGCTCCTGGTTTTAGATTCTCTTACTTCCTGCTTGCTTAGGAACCAACTTTCCTTCATTATTAATGTCTTCTTTAACTTTCATGAAAGTTCTGAAATTTTCAATTATAATTGTGTTAATGACAGACATTTTCTGAGAAATGTCTTTAGATGATTTTGTCATTGTGTGAACATAAAAGAATATATTTATACAGGCTTAAATTACACTCCTAGGCTATGTGAATTAACCACCATCATATATGCAGTCCATCATTGACTGAAACTTCATTATGCAACACATAACTGTTCTCTTAAAGAATGGGAACACATGGAGGTGTAGGCCTACATTCCTAGGTATCAAGTATCAGTGACTGGAGCTGAAGAGTAACTGCTCTCCTTGGGTGGGACATGTACTCTATTTAAACATAGACCCTGGCTTCCTGGTGTCATGTAGGAAGCCTACTTAGCTCAATCATCACCTGCATGGTTACAAAAAGAATTTTATATTCCCCAGCCTAGATTCTACTCTCTGAGTTTTAAGAATAATTCCATAAGCTGGACTTGTATTTACAGATACAACCTTATTTCCTGTTTTCACCAACTATCTGTTCCAGAAGGTCTCTACCCAGGCATGGTCCCCATGTCTTTAGGATCTCTTCCCTTCATGTTTCAACTCACAAGGATTTCTTCTTTTCCTAACTCCCGTTGTACATATTTTCATATTTCCCACCTTGTCTTTTATTCCCAACAAATGAGCAAATTCCTTGAGAGCATAGTTTCTTATTAAAAAGTTGGTTTAAGTTTTATATGGAATAAAATGTACCTTTAAAAAACTAAAATCATACAGCTCAATGAGATGCTGGTATGATGATTGGCACATGAGAACTGAAGATGACAAGGAGCAGCAGATTCACAATTCCAGGCTCATGCCTACAGGGCATGCATCTGTGACTGGAAAGGCAGGCAGAATTGTGTGTACTATTCAAAATGCTTCTTTCTGTTTTTCTTCATTTCTTCCACCTCTCTCTTCCCTTACTGTCCACTTTGTCTTTTGGTTAAGCTCTTATAGTTGAATTTTTATAAGTTAATTACTTCATGATAGAATTCCAGTATCCTTACATATCTCCCACAGTGATAGAACTCTATGTCTCTATGAAAAGAATAAGCCCAATTGAATGAATGAATACATCAATAAATGCTTTGGGGGATAGTGAGCAGGAGGTGGTGCAAATTAATTATACTTACCATCTGGGTGTTTTTCTTTGCAACTATTCAATCAGGCAAGGAGCAGCCATAGAGTTCTGTTTCTTGTTAATTTGGTTTAAAATTTCTGTGAAGTGAAGGAGTGTATGAAAAATCTCTAAATTCTTTTCTAGCTCTAAATCTCTTAATGATTGAAACCCCTGCAGTGTATCATAGTTTGATTCCAAAGCTTTTAACGATTTGATAGTAAGCAAAGAGATATCTACATGGTGCACTTATTTCCTGGCAATTTGGTATGATTCTTTGCTTTTGGGAGAAGTTAGAATTTCCCTTTTACCAGTTACTCAATATTATTTAATTCTGCTTCTTAAAGTTTTCCCAGTGGAATAAAATTAAAATACCTTTGATTTAAATTCTGATCTCTGAATTCAGTATGGTGTTCTATTTGTCAACTTACAGGTAAATGAAAGGAGCTGTTGAAAAGATTAAGAAAACAACCTTTGAGCAAGTTGAGAATTTTGCACACAGTACTGTTATTGGGATATACTATAGAAAGAAACTTAAGATGTCAAGTCTTAGCTACCTCAACTCAGTGGCTTAACAAAGTAAATTTGAATTAGATTACATTGGGGGACAGGTTGTTAGGCAGTTGATGTAAGAAGATAAACATTTAACCAACAAAAAGAGTATAGTGGTATCAAGTAATATCTTCCATTAATTACTTTGATTTGGAGGATAGGATATTTACTCTGTGACTCTGTGAGAAGCTTTCTGACCCCTCTTTTGGGGTAAATACCTAGAAGTAGGTTTGCTGGGTTATATGGTGTTTTTAATTTTATAAGAAAAAGCCAAAACTTTTTTTCAATTTTTATAAGAAACTGCTGCATAACTTTACACTTCCTCAGCAATGTTTTAGTTGCTTTGTGCCCTTGCCAGTCCTTGGTATTATCAGCAGTTTTGAATTTTAGTCGTTTTAGTAGGTGTATAAAGGTGGATCATTATGGTTTTAAATTTCATTTCCTTGTTGGCTAATGATGTCAAGTTTTTTTCGTATGGTTATTTGCAGTCCTCCTTGGGGAAATATCCAAGTTTTTTGTCCATTTCTTAATTGCTTGGGTTGTTATCTTTAATGCTAAGTTTCCAGAATTTTGTATATTCTGGATACAAATCTTTTGTTGGATGTGTAATTGCATGTATTTTCTCTTATTCCCTGAATACAATGTCTTCCTGAACAAAATGTTTAAATTTTGGAAAAGTTCTATTTCTTGATTTTATTTTCTTTTTGTGGTTTGAATTTTTTCGTGTGTGTAATATCTGAGTACTCTAGGTCATGGAGATTTTCTCCTTTATTTTCTTCTAGAAGTTGTTTTGAATAGATCCATTTTGAATTAAGTTGTTCAAAGTCTGAGGTTTGGGGCTGGAGCACTGACTCAGCGGTTATGGCACTTGCCTGGCATACATGAGGACGCAGGTTTGTACCCCAGCACCACATACACAATGAAGTGTTGGAACAACGAAAACCCCATGAAAAACTAAATAAAATTGATTCTCTCTCTCTCTCTTGTTGACCCTCTCTCTTTAAAAAAAGAAGGAAAATCTGAGGTTTGTGTAGAGGTTTACATTTTTCCAACATTATTTGTTGTAAAAAGTGTTCTTCTAACTGATTTTATATTTTTGTCAATCATTTAGCCATATTTGTGTGGTCTATTTCTGAACTCCAGTTTTTGTTTTATTAATTTATATGTGTTCTGGCTCTGGAGCAGTTGCTCAGTGGTTACGGTGCTTGTCTGGCAAGCATGAGGACCTGAGTTCACACCCCAGTACCACGTACTCAATGAAGTCTGAGAGCAATGAAGCCCACATTAAAAACTAAATAAAATTGATTCTCTCTTTCTCTCTCTCTCACTCTTTCTCTCTCTTAAAAAAATTATGTGTGTTCTTTTACCAGTACCACACCATCTTCATTGTTGTAGCCTTTAAAGGAAGTTTTAAAATCAGGTAGTATGATTCTTCCAACTCTGTTTTTCTTTTTCAAAGTTATTCGGCCATTATAGTTTGTTGGTCTTTCTATACAAATTTTAGAAGCCACTTATCTGCAAAAATTCTTACTGGGGGTTTAATTGGAATTTGTAGATCTGTTTATGGTTCAGTAAATGACTTGACTATGTTCTTAGTTCATGAACATGGTATGTCTCTTCATTTGAGCTCTTTTGATTTCTTTTTTAGCATAGTTTTCAGTATGTAGATCCTGTATATGTATTTTAGATTTATAGCTAAGCATTTCATTTGCAGGGAGCTTTTGTGAGTGGAATTTTTAAAAAATTTCAATTTCCTGGGCTGGAGTGGTGGCTCACGCTTGCATGGCAGATGTGAAGACCTGGGTTTGAACCCCAGCACCACATATACAACTAAGTGTTGGAGTAATGAAAACCAGATGAAAAACTAAATAAAGTTGATTATCTTTTTTAAAAAAATTCAATTTCCTGTATTTTATTCCTAGTATAAAGAAATATATTTGTGTGTTGATCTTGTATCCCGTAATTTTGCTAAACTCACTTATTATTATTAGGAGTTTTTTACAAATCAGTTGAGATATTCTACATAGGCAATCATGTCATTTATGAATAAGAATTTTATTTCTTCCTTTACAGTTTGTATGTCTTTTATTTCTTCTTGTCACATTTTTATTTATTTATATTTTTTTTAAAGAGAGAGGGAGAGAGTGAGAGAGAAAGTGAGAACCAATTTTATTTGTTTTTTCATTTGGCCTTTGTTTCTCGGACACTTAGTTGTGTATATGGTGCTGGGGTTTGAACTCGGGTCCACGTGAATGCCAGGCAAGTGCCATAACCCCTGAGCCATACCACTCCAGCCCTAGGAAGGAACATTTTTAATATCTGTTTTTAAGAAAGTCATATAACTTTTTTAGAGAAAAAAACCCATAATTCTTTGCTTTGGTTACATATTTATCCAACACTTCACTGTGATCAATAGCCTATACTCAGCATTAGAGAATTAAATAATCTATAGGACTTACATGTGATGAATTATTATACAGCCATTAAAAATCATGCTGTGGAAGACTAATGCAGCCTATTTTAAATATACCATATGCATGAAACATTATGTTAAGACTCATTCCCGGTGTTGGAGTGGTAGCTCAGTGGTTTGAGTGCTTGGATGGCATGCACGAGGACCCCAGTTCAAACCCCAGTACCACATACACAATTAAGTGTCCAAGAAACAAAGGCCAGATGAAAATATAAATAAAGTTGATTCTCTCTTTTTCTCTCTCTCTCATTCTCTACGTCTTTAAAAAAAAAAGACTCATTCCTTTTTTGTTTAAAAATTACTTTGTATATAAAAAAAATCACTGGAAGATATACTACAAAATTTTATTAGTGTTTTCCTATCCCTATTTGTGGGATTTGGGGTAATTTTCTTCATATTATTTAAATAAGAAAATAATGTTTATGAATTACTAATGCTTGGCAGATAGTAAGTGTTCCAGAGATGTCCACTATTAAGATTAGAATTATTTACTTACGTATCTATTTAATAATATACGCAGCTATTATTATTATTATTACAGTTAAGCAACCTCTCCAAAAACTATGCCTTTTAATCTCTTAGATTTTAGGTACAACAAAGAAGGAACACTTACTGTGATTTCCTAGTGTGTTCAGTATACTAGTTTTTAAAAGAATAAAATAAAACTTACCAAAGCTTTAATCACATAAATATACATTAGATTCACCAGCCGGACTTTAGAGATGTCTGAGCTTTCCTTCTAGAATTCTGAATAAAAGTTTGTGGGAATCAGGGTGGCATCAAGCATCTCTATTATAATTGCCCTCCCTCCCTCCCCTTTCTTCTTAATTACCACCTTGCTTTTCCTCACCAGTCTG
The DNA here is from genome assembly GCA_004027875.1 of Aplodontia rufa. Lineage (NCBI taxonomy): Eukaryota > Metazoa > Chordata > Mammalia > Rodentia > Aplodontiidae > Aplodontia > Aplodontia rufa. The sequence goes on along the minus strand of PVKS010004410.1, from coordinate 20,579 downwards.
TCCTCTAGTAATCAGTATACTATGCTGTTTTCTCACAGCCACCCTTAATTAACTTTGTCTTCTCTCTTTTTTCTCATTTGTCCTGGTAACCCATGACCTTGGAGAAATCCAGTCCAGTTTGCCTCTAGTCTGGGCTGCTGAAAGCTATAGTACCTCAGCTGTATGAAATTCATTCTTTAGATATTTTGGCTCTTAAAATTTTTACTATTCATATTAGAATGTCTGGCCTTAATGACACAGAAGGCATTTGGCATGTTTAGTTAATAGTGATTCCAAAGGGACTCCACTGTCATGTACTCCAATTACCCGTGATTTCTACGGTACTGTCAGTTATATCTCATTTTCATAGCATGTTTGAGTGGTACTAGTGGTATTAATAATGTTTCATAAATGAGAAAGCCAAAACACAGAATGACAGAATAGTTTGTGGCATCAGTTGTTGGGCAATTATTTTTGAGGTTTGAAAAGGGAAGTTATTATGGTTACATATTAAGCACTAATTCTGTTTTCTTTGGCATCACTATTTTTAAGGACTTCTCAATGGATTATTATGCTTGTCTTCTTTCTGAGATGGTGAACTGTCTTGATCAATTCTAATGTATAATTTTTGGGAGAGGTGTATTGATACATATGTTAGAGCATATGAGTGTATATGTGTGCATTTGTGTAGTACTACTAGTAGTACTAGGTTATACTCTTTAAATTTGTTCTTTAATCAGAATTTTTTAGAAATCATTACAACTGTAAGACTTTTCTTCAAGTTTTTATTTGGTAGTTCTTCCTTCCCTTTTGAAATAGTGAATCTGACCCAATTTTTTTAGAATATATTTCATTAAACAGTGTGTTGAATATTTTTATTCTTCTAAGCAAGTGCAGTTTACAAACTGGTAGGTGTTCATAGCTTCTCTTCTTTAATATGTGAATAAGCCTGTCCCTTAGTTAAGATATTATTTTAAATTATATTTACTGGTCCTAGGATATCAGAATATAATCTGAGAATCCTAGCTACTTCACACATAAATTATTTTTTCTCTATGAACAATTTTTTAAACAAAATATTATTTTTCATTATAGTTTTACATATTGAAGGGGTTTGTTGTAACACTTTCATACATGCACACATCATATATCCCCCCTTTACCCTCCCCATCCTCTCCCCTTCTTTCCACCTCCTTTCTATAAACAATTTTTAAATCTTGATTTTATTAGTTATTTAACTTCCCAACAGTATGTTCTAAAAGGAGAACACCATATATATTGGATTTTTTTAAAAAATTAATTTCTTTTTTGGGGGGGATTACCAGGGATTGAACCCAGGGGGCAGTGCTTAACCACTGACACATTCCCAGCCATTTATATATAATATATATATAAATATAAATATATATTTATATTTATATATATAAATATATATATATAGAGAGAGAGATGGAGACAGATAGGAAAGAGAGAACAACTTTATTTTTTTTTCATCTGGTCTTTGTTTCTCTGACACTTAGTTGTGTTTGTGGTGCTGGGATTTGAACCGATGTCATTGAGCATGCCAGGCAAGCACTCCAGCTGCTGAGCCACAGTTCCAGCCCCTCAGTGTTCATTTTTAAATTCTTTCAAAGCATAATTATTAAGAGTTGTCAGGTGCAGTGGCACATGCCTGTAATCCAAGTGACTGAGGAGGCTGAGGCTCTAAGTAACTTAGCTAGACCACTTATCATACATAAGAACCACTTATGATACATGAAGCAAAATATCAAAATTTTCTGAATACAGTTCTTTTTCTGTATTTGATAAGAAAAGTAAGTCTATAATTTTGGGGAAAATAGAATGGAAAGGGGAGGTAGAGATTGGGGAAAGTTGGGGATTTTATATTAATTTATTAAGGCTTCCATAATAAAGCACCACAAACTTGTCAGCGTACTACAAGAAAAAATGTATTCTTCACAGTGCTGGAGGCTAGGAATCAAATAAAGGTGCCTTTTCCTAGTTTCTGGTTTCTGTCCTAGCTTTCAGTTGACTTGTAAATTGTACCACTCCAATCTCTGCCCCTGTCTTCACATTGCTTTCTCTCTGTGTGTGTCTTTCTGCCAAATTTCTCTCTTTGTTTTTCTTTCTTTCTTTCTTTCTTTCTTTTTGGTACTGGAGATTTAACCCAGTGGCCATTAACCACAGAGCTATGTTCCCCAGCCCTTTTTATTTTGAGACAAGGTGTCACTAAGTTGCTGAGGCTGATTTTGAACTTACAATCCTCCTGTCTCAGCTTCTGAGCGCTGGGTTTATAAGCATGTGCCACCATGCCTGACTAAATTTCTGTCTTCTTGAAAGGATGCCAGTCATATTAGATTTAGGTGTAGGGTCCACCATAACCCAGTATAATGTTATCTTAACTTGATTGACAGGTTCTGAGTAGATATGGAATTTAGTAGAGGGTGATCCAGAGTTAATTAATTTGTTTTGGTACATAAACCAGTTGCACTTCTGAGAGTTATCTCCATTATATAAAACCAACAGTTAAGGCACATTTTATATTTATATCACCTACATGCTTTTTCACTCATGGGTCTAGATATGTTCTCTTTTCCATTCATATAGCAGAGACTACATTAAAGGAATGTTTATTTAATAGATGTGGAACTAGAAAATGTTTCATGTTGCCTCTTAGCCTAATATTTATAGAACAAAGCTAGACTATTTTTTTAAAAAAATTGCTGTTCATTTTAGAATAATACTTGAAATTGTCTTATTTTATATCCATAACACCTGACAATGACTTATTGAATGAAGGATGAAATAGTGAAATCTGGTGTGTGTGTGTGTGTGTGTGTGTGTGTATGTATGTGTGTATGTATTTCTATTTCTGTTGAAGGGTTGTCAATAGAACTATGATATGGGGCATTTTCATTTAGTAAATATATTCTCCCTTCTTTTTAAAAGCACAGCTGGTGGCATCCTCCACACTATTCTACATTTTGCTTTTATTACTTATAAAGTAGATTATTCCCTATTAGTATACAAATGCTGTTACATTGCTCATTCATAGATATAATTTGTTTAGCTAGTTTGCCTTTTAAAAATTTCTAATTGTGGAAAAATACATATGTAATATAGACCTTAACCATTTTTAAGTGTATTCTTCTGTATTAAATGTATTCATATTATTGTCTTCAGAACTGAAACTCTATGCAATTGGCCTCTCTGGTTTCCACATCTGTGGATTTAATTAAGTGTGGATCTTCAAAAATGTTTGAAAAACAATTGCGTGTGTACTGAACATGTACAGACTTTCTTCCTTGTCATTCTTCCGTAAACAATGCAGAATGACAACTGTTTACGTAGCATTTACATTATATTAGATATGGTAAGAAATCTAGAGACCATTTAAAGGGCACAGGAGGACATGTGTAGGTTATATGCAAATGCTGTGTGGCTTTTTATAAGGGATTTGAGCACAGATTTTGGTGTCCTTAAGGGCTCTTGAAACCAATCTTCCACAATTAAGGAGAAATGACTGTACTCATTAAACAACAATTTCCCCTCCCCCAGCCCCTGGCAACTATTGTTCTACTTTCTGTTTCTATGACTTTGAGTTAGTTTCCCTTTTTAGTTATTTTCATCTTTGCTCTTAACAAACAATGCTTCACTAAGTAGCTTTGCATATGTGTCATTTTGCATATAAATGAATATCTCTGTAGAATGAATTTCTAGAAGAGGAATTGCTAGGCAAAAAGGTTTGTGCATCTTAATTTTGAAAATGTGGTGCCAAATTCATGCTATAAAAATGAAACTTCTCCCAGCAGTGTATCAGCTGTTTATATGCATTTCAGTGAATTTAGTTTTCACCTGAACCAAAGTGGGAACTCAGGAAAGAAGTGCCCTGAAGAATTGGTGCTGTTGCAGTTTGCAAGAGGCTGGGCTCTCCCAGTGTTTCCACCTTTATTCCAAAGGAGCATTTGGTATCATTTATCAACATTATTTCCGTGCTGCTTTCACTTAAAAATATTTTTTCATAGCTACTATAAGCTATTTGGATATGAGAAATTACCCCTAATAGAATGATTGCTATAACTCACTTTGCAAGTAGGTACCATAACTTAATATGTGTTCAGCACTGCTGAAAATTTCCTTAGAACAGAATTTTAAGATCTTTAATATAAACAGATTCAATTGATTTCAATAGAAAGAAAAAGTTAGGAGAACCCTTTCTCTAATGAACTCTATATTATGAAGAGCTTTGGTATAATGGGGTTACAGAGGAGAATGAGGAAGGAGTTGGGGATATAAAGAAGGTGACTCCTCCCCATCCTTATTTCATCCAGACCTGTTACACATAGGAGGCTCAGTTTCTCCTTATAGAAGTGAGGGATGAGGTAAAGTGAAAGTGAACACTCATGTATAATCAGCTTTTGGTGATTCATGTCAGGAATTTGAGGAACCCTACAAGCTACTTGATGAGATTGTGACATTTGAAAACTGAAGCTTAATTTCATTTTTCCTATTAAGTAAATTTACTACAAAGTAAGGCATAATTCTATAGAAAGTACTCTTTTCCTTAGAGAATACATATATAGGTTTTGGTACAGTGACTATTAGTCTGGAGATTTTAAGAAAATTTAACTTATTTATTGACTTTCTTATTTTAAAGTGAAAATATTTACATAGTTTTACATTGCTTAAAAAAATTTATGAATATAGTGGGAATTTCAGGGTTTGGGAACTACCTCCTAATGATGATTCATTCCCCAAGACTTTTTCAGTGCATTGAATTAACACATAAATTTTATTCCTCTTCTTTAAAAAGACAGAATGTGCTGTATCTACTCTTTTGCAATTTGCCTTGTTTAGTTGGTCCAAAAATATTATGAGAAAAACAAAACTCAAGTTCAAGGGCTGAGGGTATAGCCCTGTGGTAGAGCACTTTCCTACTCTGCCTGAGGCTCTGGGTTCAGTCCCCAGCACTGCATAAGTAACTCCAGTTCATTCCCTACAACTACACTCTCACAACACTGATTTTTTTTGCATTAATGTGAAGTGTTTCCCCCCATTCATCAATCAACCAGTTCTGCAGCAGACATCAGCTGGGCATCCTCTGATGCAAGTCAGTTCTGATCCCATTTACCTTGAGATAGTATCAGATCCCACAGGTTGAGGGTTCAGTTCCCAAGACTGCTTGCCTCCTCCAACTTTAAATGCCAGTTATAAGTCCTAGGTTGTTTTACTAACTGACTAGCTATAAATCAGGGTTCCCACAGCCCCCCCCTTCATTTGATTAATTTGCTGAGTAGCTTATAGAACTCTGAGAAGCATTGTAATAGTTTATTATAAAGGCTAGTACAAAGGATGGAGATGAAGTTCATAGGGCAAGGTATGAGGGTGGAAGCATAGAGTTTCCATGCCTTCTCAGGAGTGCCACCCTCCAAGAACCTCCACATGGTCAGCTCTTTGAACTCTGTCCTTGTGGGGTTTTATGGAGACTTCATTGCTTGTCTAATGATGATAGATAGATGGGGAAATCAGCAAGGCTTGTCTGTTCAGCATTTCTTCCTCCTGGGTAGGGGTCAGGATGCCTTCTAAAACAAGAATTTTATCATCTATTGTCAAAGTAGTCAGATAAGGACGGGGAAGATTACAGTTTCTATGACCCATCATAGGAGAGAGAAATTATAGTTTTTCTGGTCTGCCTTTGGGAGGAAGTTATGAGCCAGGAACCTTAGGCAGAAACCAAAATGTGTCTATCATAATATCACAGTTGGTAAAATGATTTTGGGAGTGTTAGCTTATATAGATAGCCTTCATTCTTTTAATAGACTTGGACTCCTCCATTATATTATAAGTTTCTTGTTCATTCCCCTTTTGGTAAACATTTAAATTGTAGTGAACATTCTTCATACCTGTATCTTTGCCTACTTGGACAATCCTATTTGGAATCTGTAGGATGAATTCTAGGAAATAGAATTTCTAGATCAAAACTATGACCATTTTGGGGCTGGAGTGGTGGCTCAGGGGTTGGAGCACTTGGCTGGCATGCACCAGGACTTGTGTTTAAACCCCAGCACCATATGCACAGCTAAGTGTTGGGGAAACAAAGGCCAGCCAAATGAAAAAAGAATAAATAAATTGATTCTCTCTCTCTCTCTCCCCTTCTCTTTCTTAAAAAAAAATAACAACTTTGGCCATTTTATATTTTAATGGATAGTTTGGGGCTCTAGGAAATGTTATATGAACTTTCTGATTTTTATAGGAAATGAACTTAGCTCTGAACTTTCAGACATTTTAGCTAGGTGACATACAATAATATATACCATTTTTTTTTGGTAATAGAATGTGTCTAGTCATGTAAAAATCTTTAAAATGACACTTTGAAACTTTTTATTCTTACAGTGATGGAATGGGGGGAAGACATTAAAGCAATTTCAGAAGATGAAGCAGTGATGTTAGTGAACCATCAGGCGACAGGAGATGTATGCACACTGATGATGTGCCTACAGGACAAAGGACGGGTAAGCCATCCTGAAGGCAGTAGGTGGACGTCCAGAAGGGGAATGCAAGAATCAGTTCAAGTATCTCACTGTGGTCTGATACATGGACTTAAATTTAACGTGTATACTTTCCCTGAAAATTTAGAAGATATTAAAAAAAAACATAATCCTAAACCACAACTGGCATAATATGAATTATATCTCCTGAAACTATTTTAAAAAAACAATAAGTGAGCCAGGTGTGGTGGAACACACCTGTAATCCTAGCAACTTGGGAGCCTGAGGCAGGTGGATCATAAGTTCAACTTAGTGAGTCCCTAAGCAATTTAGTGAGACCCTGTCACAGAGTAAATAAAAAGAGCTGGAGATATAGCTCAGTGGAACTGGATTAAATCCCCAGTACAAAAAAAAAAAAAAAAGAATAAATAACAGGTGAAAACAAAGCTGATACAGCTCAAATTAAGGGCTGTCTTGAGATGGGTGGCGGGTTGTCAATTTGAGAAATACTGATACAAAAAGAAGAGAGGAGAGTAAAATTCGTCAGTGAATTCGGTGATCTTGGGTATCTTTAGCCAGAAGAAAATGATGCCATTATTACTTTGGATTTCCTTTACAAAATCAGTTGAAAGGTAAGATGTTAGGCTTGTTTTAATCGAGCGTTACTGAGGCTATGTTTTACATTGCTTCAGTTAGAGGAATCATCTGAAACAAATAGCAAATTCAGTAACATAGGCAAGCTATAATCTGAGATTTGTATGTGTAGTTCTGTCCTAATTTATTTTAGAGGAAATGAGTCCAACAGACTGATGAGGTAAATTTATCATAAATGAATGATTAAACAAAAAATTAATTACTTTAATATTGATATTTTAAACCCATTTAAATTATAGATACTTCATACATGCGTGTATAGTTAAAATGGTTTTAGGTTGAATCCAGTCACTTGTTTTTTTCCTTGGGTCACTTTTCAACAAATTCCATTTAATTCAAATTTGGATTTATTTATACAAAGTAATCATCTTTGCAAAACAAAACAAGAATGAACAATGAGATGCTAGTGTTTATTTTACTCTGTATTAATTGACATGGTGATTTAGTCCTGCACTGGGCACATATCTTTGTTTTTCTTAAAAAAAATTTAAAGTGATTTGATACAGTAACACTGAGGGAGTAGCTGTTTCAGTGCAACAATAAGGCAGAACCTGATATGTTTTCTACAGGCTTTTATAATGCTTTTGTAAAAGCAACACGAGTGTCAATGTTCAGTTTTTTCCTTATACGTGTGCTTACATAATTTGGTTCTTGGAGACAGTGTTTGCATTTATTATTCCCCTATGAATTTATTATTGCAATGAGCATAATTCATTGCGTTCCACTCTGCGGTTGTAGCTTTCACTTTTTTTAAGGTTTATAACAAGGAGAGCTATTTCCTCAGCAGGAAAGAACAATTAACCAGTTCATTAATTAGATCCTATTTATACTTACTTTTAATTTTTAAATTTACTTGAAATGAAGATATCCGCTCTCAGTTGGAAATTAACTCATATCAGCAACGAATAATACTTTTGTGATTAAGGCATCACAAAGAACTGAGGTGTTATAAATAATTTTATGTTGGGAGAGTATAACTTTGTGTAAACTAACACATATTCTTCATAACAATAGAATGTATAAAATCATTTTATTAAATTATTTTTAAATGTTCTCTTATTTTGGACATTAAGTTCATATATATATATATATATATATATATATATATGTCTTTAAGTGAGAGAGAGAAAGAAGTTTTTCTTTTTTGAAAGAAAGAGGGACAATGAGAGAGAGAGAGAGAGAGAGAATCAATCTTTTTCAGTTTTTCCTGTGGCTTTCGTTGTTCCAACACTTTGTTGTGTACATGGTGCTGGGGTTCGAACCTGTGTCCTCGCGCATACCAGGCAAGCGCAGGAACCACTGAGTCACCACTCCAGCTCCAGAAAGAATCAATTTTATTTAGTTTTTTATTTGGCTTTTGTTGTTGGACACTTTGTTGTGTACATGGTACTGGGGTACGAACCCATGTCCTTGTATATGTGAGGCAAACACCGTAACCATGGAGCCACCATTCCAGCTTCTAAGTTTTTATATTTTCACCATTAAGATACACTCACGTTTTGTAAAGCTTTAGTGCATATTAATTAAATGTATGGCCTTCATTTGTTAACTTTTTTTTTCAAAGAGAGAGAGAGAGAATCAATTTCTGTTTAGTTTTTCATGTGGCTTTCGTTGCATCAACACTTTGTTCATGGTGCTGGGGTTCCAACCTGCATCCTCACACATGCCATGCAAGCACAGTAACCACTGAGAAACCACTCCAGCCCTTCATTTGTTAACTTTAACCATTGTATTGTATTGATTCAATATAATTTTGCAAGATATAAAAATTGTTCAAAATAGAACAAATTTAAAATTATTAAGGCCAAATCTAAACAATTAATTTGGCTTCATTTGTAATATAGTCACATACACGTTCATCATCTACTTGCTCACCTATCTACCTGTGACTTAAGATTCCAACACTTGGAATCAAGATCAGCAATTTTTCATGTAGACTCTATTGTATTGTAGACCTGTATTGTATTCGTAGAAAGAGCATTAGATTTAAAATATTTAGGTTAATTAAGAATATGCTTTTATGACTGTATTTAAAACTTGACTAGACTTTAGTCAGGTTTTTTTCTACCCAACATTTAATTCTCTCTTTTAAAATTTTAGGCTGTTGCTCAATTAATGTGGTTGATGGATCATATTTTCAAGTACACAAACTTTGGAATTGTTTCTCTAATTCATGGAGACTTCTTTATAAGGCAGGTAAGTGATGAGCATTTTTTTTCCCCATAACAATTATCTGGTCAAACTGATTCTTCATTATGAAAAGGTGCATAAGAAGCCAACTGTAATAGGTAGAGTCAGTTCTGATGTCTCAGGAAGCCTTTCTTCTGGGTCTTTCTTCCATAAACATTTACTTTAATCTGAATTTGAATATGCATAAGTAATAAGATACTTATATGTAGATTTTTAATTTCTATTACTCTCCCATCTAGAGGATATGATTCAGTTTAATAAACATTTATCAAGCACCCATCATATTCCGTGCTTTTCAGCTTCTTACCTATGTGATTGGGCAAATTACTTAACCAGCTCAAAGTTTCCTTATGTTTGTGGAGATTAAACAAAGTAATGAAGGTCAAGTCCTCAGAATGGCGCCTGCTGCTTTCATCATAATCTTTATCCTGATTACCACTCTCATGATCTTTATTATCACTATTGTTTTTATCTATAAGGTCCTATTATATGAAATAGAAAATATCTTAGTTACCAGTAGGGAGATTATTACATCATCATCATCATCATCATCATTGTCATCATCAAATATTTTGGGAATTCATTTTAGGAGAAATGAGCATATCAGATTTTTTTCTGTGAACTCAGAAAAATTTTAGAAGGGGAAAATGATATTTGGCATACATTTTAAAGAATTGATATGGATTTACTGAACAGTAAATTGGGGATGCTGGAGCCATGGCTCAGCGGTTATAGCGCTTGCCTGGCATTCACAAGGATCTGGGTTTGAACCCCACAACTAAGTGTCAGAGAAACAAAAGCCAGATGAATAAATAAACAAAATTGATTCTTTCTCTCTCACTCTCTCCCTCTCCCTCTCTCTCTTTAAAAAGAGTAAATTGGGTGGGGGAGGGTCCCAAGCATGAGGAATAGTTTAGTGCAGGAAAAAGAATCATAACCTCTTATCCAATCAGTATTGCTGTTAGTACTACAAACCTTATTTTTTCAAAAGTGAAAAACTAAAATATGGTATGTTAAGAATTTTTATATGTACTAATGCCACACTTATTTTTTGTTTATATACTGAGCAAATATAATTTGGATTGTACAGTGCTCTGCACATAAACACTTAATGAATAATTAGTGAATCAAGTGAAGCCTCTTCTAAGAAGCACAAATTCAGAAATAAACTGGAAATGAATAGACAACTTCTAAGGTCTGTGAAAATGGGTGTCCCAAAACATGTCTATTTTACTCCATACAGTTTTATGTACAGAACATATTTTTCTTCACATGCTGTCTAAATACCTAGTTTCTTACCTTGGTTCTTCTGAGCAAAGAGACAAAGAAATGTGGATTGGAACCTCAGGAAGAGGTGGCGATGGGGATTGACAATGAAGGCAAGAAAGAGTAAACAGTGACCCGAAAAAGTACCTAGACTAGGATCTCAGAGAAGTTAGTAGAACTGACTGACAGCTTAGCATTCAATCTAGAGGGTCTAGTGGAAAGAGTAGCCAAGCCCCTTACATCATTAGGTCTAAGAAAATTATTGTCTGTATAATATAATGAAGTATAACAGTTGATCCTAGTAATCATGTTCTTAAACATCAAGAAAGCATTATATTATCAGTGTACTTTGAGAGAATTAAAAATTATGTACTCCAAACTATTTTCATGGTTATTGCAATGTAAAGTTTTGTATATGTAAGACTGTATTTCAAAGTACATGGTATATTTCCAAATTCATTTCTAAAGAGCAACATTTTCTCCTGATAGATTAGTAATGAAAATCCAGAATATGGGAGGAGGGTTAGAATAGAAAAAATATTATTATTATTATTATTGTTATTATTTTATATCTTTTGGGACTTTGCTACTAGATAATTTTGACAAGATTTTCCAAGAAAAGTAAAAATATTTTAAATGTAGTCTTGGGAACTTAAGCTGTCTTAATCATCAGTTCAGTTCAGTAAACTAGCTAAGAAAATGTCTTCCTTGTTTAGCATTTGGGATATAGTTAATCTAAAGACTGAAAGTATAATTATTATTACTATTATTTGTATTAGTGATTGAACCCAAAGTACTTTACAGATATGGGCCATGGTAACTGGCCTGATAATTATTCTAAGGAACTTTTGTAATTGTGTTGCCTGGAAATTATTAGCAAATTGATCATAGTGAAAGAAAGAACCTTTGTGATATTTAGTTGTAGGTTTGGAGGCTTCCTATAAATTTTTCTGGTTCTTGCTTTCAGTCTTCACATCATCCTTTTTTCTTTGTTTCCCTCACAACTAAGATCCAGTCTCTCAGAAAGTCCTGGTAGCTTTGCTTTTGATTGTTTTTCCTGTGTGTGCCTCATTCTCATGAATTCTTCATCGTTGAATCTTATCAAACTCCTTTGCATGAACCTTTGCAGTAGTTTCCTAACTTATTTCTTATAGTCTTTCTGTCACAGGATCCAGCAGATTTTTTTCAAATTTAAGTAAGTTTTTATCACTGCCTTATTTTAAAAAGCCCAGTGATTGCACATCCGAAACTACTTACCAAGGCACAAGAAAGACCCTTTTACTTTGTTCTCTGCCTTTCTCTGCAATTTCATCTCCTACCAATACCTCATTGATCTCTTCAGTTGCACTGGCTTTAGTACTATTCTTTGAATATCCTGAGCTTGTTCCCTGCTCTGGGCCTTTGCGTTTTTGTTCTCATCCCTTGAGCTGTACTTCCTCTTGTCATGTGGTTTATTCCCTCACATTATCAGCTCTTTGCCTAAATGATACCTCCTCAGAGCAGCTTTCCCTGCCTTGACTCTTTGTATTCTCTTAATCTTTTCTTCTTAACACATTGTTAAGGTTTGGATAGTATCTCCCAAAAGCTCCTGTGTTAATGTAGAGATGTTCAGAGGTGAGATGACTATATTGTGAGAGCTCTAACCTGATCAGGCATTCTAGTTTGAATGGACTGGGTGGTAACTAGAGGCAGATGGGGCAGAGCTAGAGGAGGTAAGTCCTGGGAGGGTGCCCTGGAAGAATTCCTCTTCCCTGCAGTCCCTTTCACCTTTCTCTACTTCCCGGCCACTGCAGAGTTGAGCTGCTTTGCCCTGCCCGCCTCCCTTTGGGCCATGATGTGCTGCCTCACCTTGAGCCCAGAGCAATGGATGTGGCTTTCTGTGGACTGAGAATTCTGAAACTGTGAGCCCCAAATAAACTTCCCCTTCTCTAAGTTGAGGTTGTCGAGTATTTTGGTTACAGTGACACCAAATTGATTACACTCGAAATTTACCACCTTTCCAAACTAGAGTACAAACTCGCTGTTTAATCCTTTATTTCTAGAAGCTTTGACAGCATTTGGCAAATAGTAGGCATTCAGTATTCAGTCACTGAATAGGTTGGTGACTAAACCTTCCGGTAATCAGAACAAATTGCTTTTCCTGCAGAAAGAAAGGTTTGTTTATATATATGCCAATAAATTTTCCCTTTTTACCTTTGGGTTCTAAAAGGGAAATGAGTAGGGGAAAATCATTCTTTCTATGATTAGATTTTAATTTAGAAGTGGCTGTTTTTACTTAATCTTATAGCATTTTAATTTTGGATGTAATTGTCCTTACTGTTTGTGTGTACCTTCTAGGGAAAATCTCATCGAGACCAACAGCTGTTGCTTCTCAAGAAGCACCTAGAAAATAATTACAGGAGCAGAGATCGAAAATGGATTGTTTTGTTTCCCGAAGGGGGCTTCCTCAGAAAGAGGCGAGAAACAAGCCAGGCATATGCCAAGAAAAATAACTTGCCATTTCTTACACATGTCACTTTGCCAAGGTTTGGTGCAACAAAAATTATTCTGAGTGTACTTGTAGCACGACAGGAAAATGGAAGTCCAGCAGGAGGAGATGCTAAAGAATTAGGTATGATGACTTTTAGCATTTCTTGTTGGAAATGAAGGATTTTTTGGAGTTCAGAAGATACAGTTCTATTTTGTAATTTTTGTTAAATAAAACTAATACTTTGGTATAATATGAAACTGTAACTTTTTTTTTTAAAGAGAGAGGGACAGTGAAAGAGAGAAAGACAGAATCAATTTTATTTATTTGTTTTTCATGTGACTTTTGTTGCTCAGATACTTCGTTGTGATGTGATGCTGGGGTTTGAACTCGCATACTCACGCATGCCAGGCAAGTGCTGTAACCACTGAGCCACTGCTCCAGCCCCGAAACTGTAACTTTTTATGTTTCTATTTAAAAGAGCAGTCCATGCTTACCATCTTTTATTCAAATAATACAGAAATATAAAAATATGTAAAGTCAAAGATATTTTTGCCCTGCCCTACTTTTACTTATTCTTAGGAGTGGAACAGCTAGGTTAGAAGATGTAGATATAGAAATGACCTGTCTGAAAAAACTAAATATATATATGCACATTTAAATAGTGATGCTACATATTATTTTTCATATGTCAAATATAGAAAGTTTTTGTTTGCTTTTAATAGGAATAGATTTAATGTAGTTGGACAGTATTTATTTAGACCCTTAAAGTGTTTAAAAATAAATCAGTTATTTTACTGAAAATAACACTTACAAAAAGGAAATAATTGAAGTACAGGCAAAGAAATTTATCGTAAAATTATTTAAAATATCAAAAAAAAGGAAATAGAGGGAGAGCAGATAAGTAATCATCAAATATCCATACAGTGGAACACAACACAGCCACTACGCATAAACTTGGTCAGGTGCTCAATGGTGTGTTGTTAGTAGGGTGGGGGGAACATACAATTCTGGGAAACTTAAACATGGATCAAGTTTGTAAACAACTTTCAGTAGGAAATGGGTGAAAGGAAAAGATACCCAAATGTTGGCAGTGATTATTTTTCTAAGTTGTAACATTATGGGTACTTTTCCCCATTTGTTAATCCTTTCCTAAATTTTCCAATTTTTAAAATAATGAGTCTGTAAGACTTTTATGGCCAGGAAAAAGCAAGCCACACTCAAAGATGCAGTCATCTTGGAGACAGGCCTGGTAGATTGTGAAGTTTTGCAGAAGGCATTTGTGCCAACATGACAACTGTCTTGAAATTTATCTAAGCCACTACTACTGTGAAAGTTTGGCAATAAATTATAAATTAAGAAGCTGAAAGAAATCCACTAGATCTGTTTCCTTAGTAGCAGTTTTCTATTTCTTTTAATATTCTTTACATAAAATTAAAATTGAAATGATTGGCTCTCAGAAATGTATTTCTGGGGGTTGGGAATTTAGCTCAGTGGCAGAGCGCTTGCCTAGCATGCGCAAAGTCCCAAGTTCGATCCTCAGCCCTGAAAAAAAAACAAAAACAAACAAACAAAAAACAACAACAACAAAAAAGAAATGTATTGCTGAATGGTGATAAAGAACAGATGTAGAAATAATGCCTATGCGATTGTACCAAGTTTTCCTTTCATTTTCTTTTTTTCAAGCAGCTGCTTGGCAGTCTGCTCTCCTAATCCTTCATCATCATTAAAAAGACAAATTGAGGTCTGGAGTGGTGTCTTGGTGGTTGCAGCACTTGCCTGGCATGTGTGAGTACTCGAGTTCAAACCCCAGCACCATGTACACAACAAAGTCTCACAGCAACGAAAGCCACATGAAAAACTAAATAAAATTGATTCTTTCTCTCTCTCTTTCTCTCTCTCTCTCTCTCTCTCTGTTCCTCTCTCTTAAAAAAAGAAAAGAAAAGACATATTAAAGAATCTTTTAACAAGAAAGAACAGTTCAGAATAGCTTCACTGCTAGAAAGACATGGTGACAATGTCAGCCAAGCCAAAACTGGAAGGCTAAGATCTTCCAAACAGGATTACTTAGACCAAGTAGCATTGCTGTTTAAATAATGCACCCAGGAAGTACTCTGTGGTGGTCTAGACCTTGAAGGAATGGCCAATTTGTCATACCTAGTAGTGAAGAAAGATGGTTTTTCTTTGGAGAGAAATAGTTTCTGTTGATAATTTATTATTTATCCTACCTTATTTATAATTTTTTATTCTGTTTAAGAAAAATCTCAGTAAACCTAAAAACTAATTTTACCTGCATTTTGCTATTTTCTTCCCTATGTTTTAGTATTTTGCATTTTATTTTTCTTAGTGTTCATATTTGCTTACATTATATCCCCTATAAATACAAGCCATGTCTTTGTGTTTGTTTTAAAATGTGATCCATGAACACATATCAATTGATTAAAAGGACTGGTATGTGTTTATTTCATGATTAGCAGATATTAAACTGTATTCTGGTATCTTTTCTTCCCCTTATTTTATTATGAAAATTTTCAAGCTTCTGAGAGAATTTTATAATGGTTATCCATGAGCTGATCAACTAGGTTCGGATTTTATAATGGTTATCCATGAGCTGATCAACTAGGTTCGGATTTTATAATGGTTATCCATGAGCTGATCAACTAGGTTCGGCAATATTTTACTGCATTTGCTTTATCACATTTTTCACTACCTTTCTCTCCATCCATTAGTTCATCCTGGATGTTTTTTAAATGCATCTCAAGATGATCAGTACACTTTATCCCTAAGCATTTCAGCATATATATCATTGGTAGCTTGCTAAAATGTGTTTCTTTATCTAAACTGTTCGTTTAGCAGGATTTATTTAAAAATGAAAATTAAAAAAAAATTTTTTACAGATTTTCCCCCCTTGAAAGAGAGAAACAATTTTAGTTTTTCATGTGGCTTTCATTGCTCTGACACTTCGTTGTGTACATGGTGCTGGGGTTTCAACTTGCATCTTCGTGCATGCCGGGTGAGTGCCGGTAACCGCTGAGCCACTGCTCTAGCCCCAGTTGCTTATTTTGAAATTTATCCATTTTATAATACAATAAAAAGTCCGTTGGGGGCTGGAGTGGTGGCTTGGCGGTTACAGTGCTTGCCTGGAATGCGCAAGTATAAGAGTTTGAACCCCAGCACAACGTACACAACGAAGTGTCAGAGCAACACATGCCACATGAAAAACTAAATAAAATTGATTCTCTCTCTCTTTAAAAAAAAAAAAGTCCTTAATTTTATCCTAAGTGCATT
Organism: Aplodontia rufa; assembly: GCA_004027875.1. Lineage (NCBI taxonomy): Eukaryota > Metazoa > Chordata > Mammalia > Rodentia > Aplodontiidae > Aplodontia > Aplodontia rufa. Next base: position 4,247 of record PVKS010004410.1, on the reverse strand, counting down.
GTGGAATAGTATCACCAAAATTCATCCTGTCTTCTTAAGGCAAAGGGTATATTCATAAGCTTTATAGTTCTCAAGTAATCTATACTGTGTTGTTTATTGCAGTTAATATAAAAACTGATCCAACCTTAAGTCATTTGTTTTATTTGTTTTCAGAGAGCAAATCAAAAGGCCTTCAATGGATAATAGATACAACCATAGCTTATCCCAAAGCTGAACCTATAGATATTCAAACTTGGATCCTTGGATATAGGAAGCCAACAGTCACACATGTCCATTACAGGTAAGAGTTCTGTATTAGCATTCAGTATATATATCCAGCAGTATGACCTCAGGACAGTATGTTTTAATATTTAATTTTTAACCAGCAGTGGAAATAGTTGGCATGGTTGTGTTTACAGGGAGTAAAAATCATTCCTATACTGACTTTTTAATATGAAGAAATATCATTTCAAATAGCTATTTTCACTGAGTGATACAGATCTCAAAATGATGTTCTAGAGGCATGGTGATTAGCCAATTGCGTGACAGTCTTGAACAAAAGTAACTGGAAGAATAAACATCAAGGATAAATGTGTAATTCCTTGGGCTAAGTAGAAATGGAATTTGTTTTGAAATCATTAATCCACATGAGATATTCTGAATGATTAAATTGATAATTTAATGACATTCACTTTTAATATTTTAGTATGTCTATGCCATTTGCATAAACAACATCAAAAACACTGAATATTTTGTACTGTCTTTTTGAGATTTTTTAGGATAGTTATTTCCTTTTTTTATTAAGGAGTTGAGTTATTGTACAATCATAAATGCATGTAAAGTAACAATATGACATACATTTGTTCTTAAACCAGAATTACCCCCACATCGCCTAGAGATTTTTTTAAAGTAGTTTTTTTGGGAAGAAGTTTCATGTAAATGTGTCAAGGTATCTATATCAAATCATGGCAATAATAAGACCTGTACAGAATAAACCAATTTATAGTTTATTTAGCTTTACTCTCCTAGTCAGAGTCTTGGGGCTGGAGCGGTGGCTGAGCGGTTTCGGCACTTGCCTGGCAAGCACGAGGACCCGGGTTCAAACCCCAGCACCACGTACACAACTGAGTGTTGGAGCAACTAAGGCCATGTGAAAAACTAAATAAAGTAGTTTAAAAAAAAAAAAAGACAGGAGCAAAATTGCTTAAATTACATGCCCATTGATAATAGGTAGCAATTTTTCATATGTGTAAACCATGAGCATTCTATAAATATAAATACAGAGCTGAGAGAATTTAAAACTTCAATTTTGCAACTAAAATAAAACATTATAGTCTGGGTTTTTGTATAGTTGATTCTAGTGTGTGACTTACATTTTCCCAGTTAAGGAAGTTCATGTGTAAAAAGGTAAGAGTGTAATTATTGATGACTTTTCTTACTCCATTCCACCTGTTGTACTTAAGTTATTGAGTACTTCTATACAAGATGATGTGCTAGGCCCTGGAAGAATTACTCTAGGAATAGTTTTATTTCAGATATATAAGAAACATGCGAGGCCTTCAGTAAGTTATAATCTATCAGCAAAGGTCATTGTTAATGCCTAAGCTAGATCATATGGTAGTTGGATATGTGTATTAGATACAGGTAGATTGTATCTCCATTGATACATGTAGACATCTTAGCAGATCCCCCCCTAAAAAAAATTGAATCAAAGAAGAAAACATTATTTGAGCATTCTGATATAGTTGACTCAATTTTTCTTTTTTTTAGTCAACAAATAGAGAAAATTTAGTTTATACATAATCAGGGGAAAATGAGTAGAATCATATGGGATCTTAGAAATTGAGGAATTAATCCATCGTTTAGAAAAATCATTTTAACAGAAGCAAGAATAAGTCTCCCAAATCAAATTCACTCAAAGCCGAGGTTCTTCTTCCTCTTCTTCTTTTTTTTTAAAGAGAGAGGGACAGTGAGAGAGAAAGAAACACTTTTTATTTAGTTTTTCGTGTGGTCTTCATTGCTCCAGGACTTGGATGTGTACGTGGTGCTGGGATGCAAACTTGCGTACTCGAGCATGCCAGGCAAGCGCCTTAACTGCCAAGCCACCACTCCAGCCCCTTTTTTTAAAAAAAAAAAAAAAAGAGAGAAAGGGACAGTGAGAGAAAGAGAATCCATTTTTTTTAAAGAGAGAAGGACAGTGAGAGAGAAAGAGAATATCAATTTTTATTGAGTTTTTCACATGGCTTTTGTTGCTTTGACACTTAGTTGTGTATGTGGGTGGGTGCTGGAGTTTGAACTCACATACTCATGCATTCTGGGCAAGCACCCTAACTGCCGAGACACAGCTCCAGCCCCTAGTTTTAGTTTTTCACGTGGCTTTCATTGCTCCAACACTTCATTGTGTATGAGGTGCTGGGGTTTGAACCTGCGTTTTCACACATGCCAGGCAAGAGCAGTAACTGCTGAGCCACTGCTCCAGCCCCAAAGCAGAGGTTCTTTTTTTTTCTTAGATGAATATGGAATTACAATTGAGGGGGAAACACTGTCAATCAAGAACAAATGTATATATACTTAGTTATCCAGGGCTAATGCCATGTCATGGATGGCCCGCTTGGGTTCCCCATGTTGCTGTTTCCCCCAGAAGACCCCCTGAGTTAAATGGATATCTCGTGGAGGTCAGAGATCTCCCTCTGAGATGATTCCCCCGTATTCCCACCCTCCAGTCTCCTAGATATCCTTCCTAAGCCCTCCCACCACCCTATCCCCCACCCTATACCTCCAGTTATCCTAGGCAATCATCCCCCTGTTTCATTAAGAATCATAGAGTTTGAGGTTATTATTAGCTTAGCCATCTAACATACCAAAGCAGAGGTTCTTAAACCTGAGCCTGATGGATGGGCCTCAGATAAATTTTTTGCCAAGTCTGTATGCAAAATGATATGTATGTTATACTTTCTACAGAGAAGGTTCATAACTTTAACTTTTTTTTTTTTAAAGAGAGAGAGGGACGGTGAGAGAGAGAGAGAAAGAGAGAATCAGTTTTATTTAGTTTTTCACATAGCTTTCATTGCTCTGATACTTCATTGTGTATGAGGTACTGGGGATCAAACCTGGGTCCTTGTGCATGCCAGGCAAGCACAGTAACCGCTGAGCCACCTCTCCAGCCCCTCATAGCTTTAACTTTATTCTCAAAATTATCTATGATCTAAAAAAGAAAAATAGTTAAGAACCCTGACCTAGAGTGTAAAAATAAATTAAAGATAGACGATGAGGAGCTGTTAATTTGATATTTAAAAAAAGAGTTCATCATCTTGTTAGGTTAGTAGAGATTAAATCATAGTATAGGATCATACTCCATCCACTCTCTTCTTCTTCCTCTTCTTCTTCCTCTTCCTCTCCCTCTCCCCCTCATCCTCCTCATTTTATTTATTTTTTCATCTGATTTTTGTTTTTCTGACACTTGGTTGTGTATGTGGTGCTGGGGTTCAAACTTAGGTCCTCATGCATGCCAGGCAAGCACTCTTCTGCTGAGCCATCTCTCCAGCCCCCATAGGCTGACTCTTTAATGATTGTTGTAGTCTATCAAAGCACCATTAGAAATAGGAAAAGAGATTGGTTCTAGTTTACACTCTCCATTTGGTTGTATATTTAAAATATTAACAAAGGATGAGATGTTTTCAATTAGAATAAAAGTTTTAAAATACATTAGAAATTACATTTGCATATATGTATACACACACACACACGTGTGTGTGTGTGTATAATATAAATAAGTGATAGGTCCCTTTATCTTTTAATATGAAGATGTTGGCCAGAAGACTGAATAGTATTGACTGTTCAATATGGAAAGGGAGACCAAAAAGAGGGAAAGATTGCCTGGAAACTATAAAGTTGACTGAAGAACTAGCTTTTCTTGGTATCGTCTTGCTTTGTTCCTTACCTGGTTTTTTTTTTTTTTTTTTTTTTTTTTTTTTTTTTTTTTTTTTTTTTTTTTTTTTTTTTTTTTTTTTTTTTTTTTTTTTGACATACTATTTGATTTTATTTTCTACGTACTATACAAAATATTCAGAAATGCATTTTTTTCTTTTCACTTGAAAAACAGAAAATTGTTAGAGGCAATATGTTAATTTAATTGCATTTTTTCTCATGTCTGATTAATCTTGCATGCTCAAAAAGGGAAACATTTGGGATTACTTTTTATGCTAAATTGATAATAACTTTAAAGAAATCACTGGTATTATTTGAATATGAATTTTAATCTTTTGATT
>PVKS010004409.1:62699-93827 GCA_004027875.1 Aplodontia rufa | reverse complement strand
TTCGCCCTGGAACCTTATCTTTTGCCCTGCATAAAAATTAAATCAAAATGGATCAAAGATCTGGATATTAAGCCTACAACTTTAAATTTACTAGAAAAAGAAGTCGGGTCAACACTACAGCTTATAGGAGTCGGCAGCTACTTCCTTAACAAAACTCCTATGGAGCATACTCTAAAATCAAAATTAAATGAATGGGATGCAATTAAACTAAACAGCTTCTGCACAGCTAAAGATCTAGTCAAGAGCATCAGGAGAGAACCTACAGAATGGGAGAAAACCTTTGCCTGCTACATCTCAGACAGAGGGCTAATATCCAGAATATATAGGGAACTAAAGAAACTAAAGTCCAAACTCACAAATAATCCAATCGATAAATGGGCTAAAGATCTCAAAAGGAACTTCTCTCCAGTGGAAGTCCAGAAAGCCCATACATATATGAGAAAATGCTCTACATCATTAGCTATAAGGGAAATGCAAAACAAAACTTCAATGAGATACCACCTCACTCCTTGTAGAGTGGCAAAAATGAAGAATACAAACAACGACAGATGCTGGAGGTGCTGTGGGGAAAGAGGAACACTGTTACACTGCTGGTGGGACTGCAAACTGGTTCAGCCACTATGGAAAGCAGTGTGGAGAATCCTCAAAAAATTAAGGATGGAACCACCTTACGACCCAGCTATCCCTCTCCTGGGGATTTTCCCAAAAGAGTTAGAATCAGCGTATTATAGCGATGTGGCTTCATCAATGTTTATAGCAGCTCAATTTACTATAGCTAGACTATGGAACCAACCCAGATACCCCTCACTCGATGAGTGGATATAAAAGCTTTGGTACATATATACTATGGAATACTACTCGGCCATTAGAGAGGACGATTGTTGCTCCCTGAATTCTGGAGTGGGCAGCAGGCGGAACAATCTGGACTAGCTGGATTGTTCTCCGGGAGCTGAAGCAGAACGGGTGGGTCGGAGAGGCAGGAACGAGGGGGCTAATGCTGGCAGGCGGGACACGGAACCGGAACGCGGGACTTTCCTTCCGACCGGGGGAGAATAAATTCAGTCTCACACGTGGATGGCACCTTGAAAACTTCTCCCATTTTATTTCTAATGCATATGGACTGATATATCCAGAGCAGGCTCCTAAGGGACCAATGGTGAAGCAGCAGACTGACTTATCCCAGCCAATGATCGACTGTTATGTTGGTGACATCATCTATCACCGACCGGGAAGGTGCAGAGGGAGAGAGAAGAAGAGAGAGGAAGAAGCACTAAGGCGCAAGCGGGTAGCCCGTCTTGCTCAGAGCGCACGAAATATGAAGGGGGTGGGAAGAGAAGTGTCATGGTATCTTGTACAGCGATTTTTCTTTTGCACAGAGCACAACAGATGATATTATGGCCTCCGAAATCAAATGGATGTAGATGGACAGAATTATGCTTAGTGAAGTCTCCCAAGCTCTGAGACTCAAGGGCTGAATGGTTTCTCTCATCTGTTGATGCTAGAATTTATGGGGAAGCAGTAAGGCAGATGACTAACCTAACAAAACCTCAAATTGAATGACTTTCAGAGTAATAGGAGGATAGCTCTCTACGATACTTGGAGGTGTAGGGAGGGGGTGGGGAGGGGGAAGGGTATATGAAGAACTCATAGGAGACTCGAGATTGGGAAGATGGGGGAACCATCCCAGAAGCCGATGTCAGTCCTCCACGAGGTACCCATTTAACGCATGAGTTCTTCTGGGGGAAACTGCAACAGGTGAAACCCAAGGTGGTTTATCTATGCTTTGGCATTACCCCTGGATAACAAAGTTTATATACATTGATTGCTATTGTTTTCATAATGTTTCCCCCTCAACTGTATCCTGAATCTCTATATACTTCTAATAAAAAAATAAAAAATAAAAATAAAATAAAATCATTAGCCTCATTTTAACTGTGTTCATGAAAGTTTAACCCATGATTTCTTGTAATATTAGTATGGGTAAAAAATCATTTTCCTAATCCATTTAACAAGTTTTGATTCCTTACCACGTGAGGTTAGTGGACCAACTGCTGAAAGTTACTCTGCCTATGTTCAAGTGATTAAAATAAGAGCATGTCCCTACACTGCCAAGAGAATCAGGGTTTTAGCAATTAACCTGTAGGCTCAATGAGCGCAGGTGACCGAACAAGATTTCAGAGGCCAATTGCTCTACAATGGAGAAAGAATTAGAGTTAAAGCTGATCGATGGAAAGTCACTGGCTGTGCCAACGACTTCTTATATGATTTTAAATCATTCCCCCTCTCTAGTATTCATGTTCCTTGTTCATAAAATGAGGGCAGGACTCAGCTCTGAACTAGCAAACGCCTGGTTTGCTAGAGATTCCATGTCAACTCTGGTTGCCTGTGCAGACATCACTAATCAATCACAGCCCTTCTACATTTTGTGTTCAGCTGAGCCTAGCTTCAAATTCCTCTCAACACAATCTCCATCCCACCAGGTTTGAACCAAAAGATGAAACTTTTTCATCACCCCCTGAATTAGATGGTCTCCAAGATCTCTACTAATTTTAACAGCTTAGAATCTGATAAAGAAAAAGACGGGGGGAAAAAAGAAAAAGAAAATGAAAAGTTAGGTAATGTTTTAGGAAAAGTTAGGCTCAATTAATACATGTATCTACTGTGCGACAATTTATGTTTTGTAGTATTAGGCTTCAAATATGAAACAGGGCTTGTTGTCCTTTGCTAATTAAAAAAAGATGAATCGTATATTTTGGAAAGAATGATGTGCTATTTCTTCCACCTTAAAGCCAGAGGGAGTAGAGATTAGAAGTGCTAATTACATGGAAATATACTTGGGGACCTTCCTACTTCTTAGAACTGATTTCAGCTTCTGGGGAAATATAAAAGAAAACTCCAAGTCTGTATTTCCCAGGAGTTATTTTTGAAAGTTTTTAAGAATCTTACATCAATTACCACCTTCCATAATAAAATAAAAATTGAAATTTTCAATCTTGATAAGTTAAAGAAGGATCTCCACATGGAGGTGAAGGATAGAACTTGGGTTTGAGAATCACATTTTCCCTGGTGGCTGTCCCTGAGTGATACTGCAGTGTCCATGTGGGCTGGGGATAAGGTGAAGAGGGGATAAATTGTCCATTAGAGTTGTCCACCAACTGTGAACGCACATCCTTCCTTGAATTCTTCATAGCATTTAGATGAGGTAGGAGAAAAAAAATACAGAGTAAAACATGGAATAAGGTTCCCTGACCTATACAGCTTGGCACATTCTCCTTTGAGGCAGCGTCTCTGAGCTGTTTCCAGGAGCCAGGGTTTATTCTAGCTTTGTTCACTGGAAGCACCATCAAATGCTTTGTCAGACTCTCTAAAATATTTCATACCTTCAAGATCTAGGCCAAACATAGACTGCAGCTCCTGTTTCTGCCTACCCAAAGTCTATCCCTTGCATTACTGTTGCTATACTTAGAATGCACACATCCCTCAAAAATTTATATGTTGGAACATGAACTAGGGGATGGTCTTAAGAACGAGACAATTTTGGAAGTGATTAAGCCATGAGGGATCTACTCTCATGAATGAGATTAGCACCCCTCTAAAGAGGTTTTGGAGAACTGCCTGACTGTGTTAGTTTCTTATCACTTGATCAAAATACCTGACAAGAACAAATTAGAAAAGGAAAAGTTTATTTTGGCTCACAGTTTCTGAGATTTAGTCCATGGCAGGCTGATTCTGTTGCTCTCAGCCTAGAGTGAGGCTAAACATCATGGCAGAAGGGCATGGTGGAGAATCAGTGCTCGGTTCAAGGCAGCGAAGAAGCAGAGCAAAATACGAAAGAGCCCAGAGCACACCCCCAGTGACCCACTTCCTCTAGCCATACCCACCTGCCTACAGTTTTCACCCAGTTAGTCCATTCCAACTAGGATGGACTGATTAGGTTGTGACTCTTACAATCCATAGTCCATTCCAACTAGGATGGACTGATTAGCTTATGATTCTCACAATCCATAGTCCATTCCAACTAGGATGGACTGATTAGGTTATGATTCTCACAATTCACAGTCCATTCCAACTAGGATGGACTGATTAGGTTATGATTCTCACAATTCACAGTCCATTCCAACCAGGATGGACTGATTAGGTTGTGACTCTTACAATCCATAGTCCATTCCAACTAGGATGGACTGATTAGCTTATGATTCTCACAATCCATAGTCCATTCCAACTAGGATGGACTGATTAGGTTATGATTCTCACAATTCACAGTCCATTCCAACCAGGATGGACTGATTAGGTTGTGGATCTCACAATCCAATTTTTTTTACCTTCCAATATTCCTACCTTAACAGTAGCTTTTGGGTTAAGTCTCTTATAAAAATCATAAAAGCCCTAACATTTTCCCTTGGCTCCCAAAAGGTTCATGTTCAATTCACAATGTAAAATGTACTGAATCCATCTCCAAGAGTCCCATAGTCTTAACAGTTTCAGCATTTCCCAAAAATCCATGTCCAAATTTTCATGTAAAACACAAAACAAATTGTGAACTGTGAACACCTCTAAAGATTGAAATCAATTACACATATAGCATACAATGACACAGAGTAAGCATTTCCACTCCAAAAGGGAGGAATAGAGGCACAGAAAGAAGGAATAGGACCGAAACAAGACCAAAACCCAACCCAGCAATCCGATCCCGTAACTCCACATATAGCATCTGTGACACACGGGCAGGCAGAGATGTGCTCTCCGAAGACTTGAGCAGTCTTTCCTCTTTGGTCTTGCCAGTTGGAGCCCACATGGCTGCTGGTTTAGCCTGACTTTCTCCACAGCCAACAGCATTTCTCAGCAGACTCTCCATGTTCCTGGCATCTCCTATTTCCAGAGGTCTCTACTCCAATTTCATGCTCCTTCTCTCAGGGGCAGCCCACAGGGCCTCCAACCCTGCTCCACTGCTTGGCTTCGCAGGCCTTCCTTTGACTTCCCTGTGAAAGCCTCCACGACCTGGTAACTTCAGCATCTTGCATTCTGCAAAACCAGCACCACGCAGACAATGCCAAGAGCTGCCTGTAGTTGGGGCCCCTGGAATAACAACTGCAGTAGCCTCTGAGTGCTGGGCAGTTGGCATGATAAGTAACTTCCTAGGTTCCCTGTACAGGAAGGGTGCCCCTAGGGTCTCTTTCTAAAGGGGTATTCCCTTCAATGCCCTGAGTCTGCAATGGGTATGGTCTTGTAAATTCTTAAGATGACTTGGAGGCATCTTTCCTAATGTTGCTAAGCAAAGTATTTAGCATTTCTTTAGTGGCTAGGAGCTCTTTAGCAATCATCTCTACCTCAACCCTGGGGTTTTTTTTTTTTGTTTGTTTATTTTGTTTTTTAAATAGAAAGAGGGGCAATGAGAGAGAGAGAGAGAGAGAGAGAGAGAATCAATTTTATTTAGTTTTTCATGTGGCTTTCATTGCTCTGACACTTTGTTGTGCACATGGTGCTGGGGTTTGAACCCAGGTCCTTGCACATGTCAGGCAAGCATTGCAAATGCTGAGTCACCACTCCAGCTCCTTAACCCTGGTTTTACATGCACATTTCTGACCAAACTGCAAGTTTTTAAAACCTTTGAACTTCATTTTCCACTCCTGATTTTCACAGTAAAACTGGCTAAAAGCTGGCAGCAAAATCCTCCATCAAATTAATTAGTCCATCACTTTTAAATTCAGCTGCACACCAAGTCCCAGCACATGGGCAAAATATGGACAAAACTTCTTTGCCAGACTATAAAATGAATGGCGTCTAGTCCCATTCCCAACAGAATCCTCATTCCCATCTGAAGCCACATGAGCCCAGGCTCTGCTGTCTGCATTAATATATGATTCCAGGATTCTAAGCTCCCCCCAGATTTGCTCATTAATCTTTGCTTGCAAAATTCTTAGGCTTCTCCAGTTTGCATCTCCAAACTTCTCCAAACCCCTCCCAAAAACCAGTGCTAAAGACTTCTGAACAGCAAGGTCAGGTTAGTCACAGCAATTATGGTCATGACCCCACTTCTAGGTACCTTTGTCTGTGTTAGTCACTTCCCCCTCCCTCCCACCCCACTGTGACCAAATTGCCCAACAACTTAGAGGAAGAAATGTTTATTTGGACTCATGATTTCAGAGTTTTATTTGGTGGTGGGCTAAGTTCTTTGCTCTGGGCCTGAGGTGAGGCAGAATATCATGGTGGGGGAGAGCTGCTCCATTTATGGTGCCCAGGAAGCAGAGCAAAAGAAGAAGGGGTCAAGGACAGGAAAGTTGCACCCCTACAGTCACCACCCAGTTAGTCTATTTAAACTATGATAGACTGATTCAGTTATAGCTCTCACCATCCAATCATTTCATCTCTAAACATTCCTGCATTAATACAGGAGTTTCGGGGGGACAACTAATATCCAAACTCTAACACTGGCTCTTTTGTCCCTTCCGCATGTAAAAATGTAGCATTTGTCCCTTCCAGAAGACTCAGAAACAAGGTATTATCTTGGAAGCAAAACTAAACTTCCATCAGACACTGAATCTATTGGTACCTTGAGCTTGGTCATTATTGCAGAGTGTGACAGACTAAAGAAGGGTTTTGGAAACACGTTGATGTTTAGCCTAAGGACACAATGTTGGGTTGCTAGATTTAACCAATCAAAATATAGGAAATTCAGTTAAATGTGAATTTCAGACAAGCAACAGATATCTTAAACATACATGTATCCCATGTAACAGTGGGGATGTACTTACATTGCAAAGTTATTGTTTCTATTTTTTATCTGAAATTGAAATTTAACTAGGTATCCTGTCTTTTCTCTTGGCGAGACCACCCATGTGGAGCGTGGGCTATCTTCAACTCCTTGGCAGGAGGCAATCTTCAACTGTGTATGGGAATCAGTTGGGAAACTTTCAAAACAAAACTGATGCTTGAGTCCCACTTCCAGAGATTCTGATCTAATTGTTTTAGGGTTCAGTCTGCCATTGGGATGTCTAGGCACTCTGCAGGCTACTCAAAGGTATAGCCAGCTTTGACATTGACACACTGAGTTAGACTGACTCAATCCAGAATCAAGGGTAGCATTAGAGACAGGAAAGGTTTGTCTCCTACTGTGCATGTTCACACAAGACAGATCAGGTTGCCTTGACAGGAAATGAGACTCCCGTCACAGGAAGTGTGTAAGCAGTGTCCTGACAACTCCTAAAGTTGATTTGTTTTCAGAGGGAATTGTAGATGGGAGGGATTACAGAGGAGAGGGTTGGAGTATTGAGTGGTCACCAGGACCTTTCTAACTCTATAATTTCAGGACTGGTTTATTCATTAGATTAAAAATGAAACAAATCACAGAGTTGACGCCGGTTTGGTGGAAGTTAGGTTCGTGTTCCCTCGGTGATGAAGAATGAAATCGAGGGACACCCAGGCAAGCGTAGTAGACAGACTTTATTTTATAGAAAGCAAAGCGTACGGAAAAGAGCAGAGTAGGAGCAGGAGACAAAGCCCAAGAGGCAGCTAGGTTTGCCCTTTTTATAGGAAGTTCACCCTTCAATTGGTCATCCTCTCTCTTCCCCCACACCTAGGACACAGGCATGGGAAATTCTGGTTGGGTCCAGCCTTTGGTTTGCGCCTCAGGCATCAATAGCAAGAATGTGGCACTGGCTTGGCAGAAGGGAGAGTCTGCATCTGGACCCACCTTGCCAGACCCTCTCACTAGCATTGGGGGATGTCCAATTGATCTTAAAAATTAGAACATGATTGACTCTGTGTTCTAATTACTCTGACTGCCTAACTTCCCCCTGTCCCGGAAAGATATACAAAGTCAGGCAAAAAAAAAAAAAAAAAAAAAAAAAAAAAAAAAAAAAAAGAATTCCTAGTAAGGTCTATGGTATAATTGATTGCATTCCTGATTTTGTTAATACACTATAGTCACTATAGTTACATAAAATGTCCACATTAGTGGAAGCTGAGTATTGGGGACACAAGATCTCGCTATACTCATTTGGCAATTTCTAGTTACTTTATATAACTATTTGGAGATAAAAATCTTCAATTCAATTAATTTATACCATCACACTCAGGAATCCTTTCTCCAACCAGATGGAGCCACAGAAGGCAGCAGGCATTCCCACCTGGGAAGGGTGGAATGGGAAGTGCTCTTCCCGCTCACAGCCTGCCCTGCAGCGGGCACATCCCCTGCTCCCGGATTCTCCGGGTTTCTGCAAATGAAGGAACCACAGCAGCCCTTTCTGGGTCTGTTTACAAACAAAACCAGAGTCCTCCATCTCGCACTGAAAATAAAGGGACCTGAGCTCTCCAAGGCATCCAGTTCCTAGAAGGGGGATTCCTCATCATTTCCCAGCTTTAATTAGCAATACAATGAACTAATAATAAAAACGACAGGCCTTACTGAGACAGGATGGGATGCCCGCAGTGGCCTGCAGAGACTCTGTTTGTGGGTGTGGAGCAAGTGTGAGTGTATTTTTAGATAAGGACTTATTCTGCGTGTGGTAATTAGGACCCCAACGGGGTTTGAACATTTTTTTTTTCCAGGATTGGCATGTAGAAGGAGAAGGCAGCTGAAATTCCCACACATCTGGGGCAAACAGATCTGCACACCAATTTCCTGTCGGCCGGAGCCACCGGTTTCTTTCGGAATTACTTGCTAAGTAAATGATTGTTATAAGACCAGGACGATCCGGTCAATCAAATTAACCCCTTTTGTCCATTACCTCCCTCCCCCAGCGCACCGATTCCCTTCATTTGCCTAAACTCAGAGGCTTGGGACAATGTATTCCGGGCTGGAGGCCCCAGCCCTCCACACATTGGCCTGGTGTAACCTGAGCGAGAACCAGAGGCCCCCAATTGTTTTGCTAATCAAGATTATTGGCCCATTGAGATGTGGAGGCACAGCCTGGCTGACAAAAATTGTCAGTTTCCCATGAAATAGTTCTGTCAGTTTAGCCTGGGTGCTGGCAACTATTAACATATAAATGAAGTTTCTGGGCCCCCTCTCCCCCATCCTTCAGCCACCCATCCTAATGGACGCAGAGAAAATATAAACACACACCCCCACCCCCAGCTCCTAAGCCTAATGCATGCTTAAGTCTAAACCAGCTTCTTGGAAATCCTGTGGGCCAAGGGGGCTCAAAGAGAGGGGGCTGGGAGGAGCTCGTTTGTACAAAACTACTTTTAAGGCCTGAAGCTGCAAGGCCCCAGTCCCCTGCTGACTGCAACAGGCAGGCAACTGGCTAGGCCCACAAGGGTACAAATGGCCTTCCGAATGCCAGGGCAGACCTCCAAGGCAGCCTGCAGGGGACAGAGCAGCAAAGTTGAAGCACGGTTTTGAAAGAGTTATCTTAGCTGAGGGGTCAAACACCAAGAGCTCCTGCCAGCATGGATGCCAGGCACTGAGGCAGGGGCTGGGTGGGGGTAACTCTGCTCACACCAGATTCTGGAACAAGTGGGGCCGGGCTGTGTCCTGGGGTGGGCTTGTCCTTTCCTCACCTTACTGTCAAGTTCCTTTTGCACAGTGGCTCAGGGTCTCAGCTGAGCGGAAAGAAAATGCAAGAAGTTCCTATCTTCCTGATTCTCCTGGGACAGAGTTAGGGCTGCAAGAAGACAACTATACATTCTGTAGTATTTATATATTACATACAACAATGTATATGTATGTATTACCTCAAGCATGTTGACAAAAATAAATTCATAATGACAAAAATGAAAGAATCATTTAAGTCTATATAATTATATATATGCACATAAACTCTCAAGCATTCTGGCAAAGATGCATTTTGTATATATGTAAAATACAAATGTCCATGGGTGTGTTTGAATGACTGAGAGTCGCATGCAGGATTAACTATCTGATGCCAAGTTAGTTCTCTGGAAGGAAAGTTCTGCCCAGAGTCTTGTTGTGTATACCAAGAAGTGCCCCAAGATGGTTTTGATAAGGGGTTTAGCAGGCTTGGCAAGTTGGGGGTCTGTGCAGAAGGTCTTTTCGATCATGCTCTGTCTCTGCCACCTAAAAATAAGCAGTCTGTGCTTTTGTGGTTCAGTGGGACAGTGCTAGGAATGACACACACACACACACACACACACACACACACACACTTTTAAATCTGTTTTCCAACCTCCTGCTTCCTCTGCTTGAGGGAAAAGGGTACACGAAAGGTAAAGGATCCCTAAGGAGACAAATTCTGAAAAATCCCCCCTCTGTCCTGTGCCTCAGGACCTTTGGACATTTTCCTCCTGAGATATTTTTCTAGTCCAAAAGACATGGCTGAAATGTTTATAGCGCCCAGGCATCTAGCTGTAAGTCCAACTCAGTGGCTTGATTCTGAAATCAGAAAACATTTTTAGTTTGCTTGATGTGACTTTGAAACTTACATCCTGAGCACATAGGGGTTTTCATCATGAATGATGGATATGGAAAGTCACAGAAGCCACTCAGCCAGGCAGCACACCCCCTACTCACTGTTTCAGAATCTACAGACTCCAGCTCTCAAGGGGACCTATTTCCTCAGGCCCTTTTCAGAAGATCCCCACCTTGGCCTCCTCCCTCCTCATTCCCTATATCCATTCCAGGCTACAAGGCAGGTGGGTCCCAGACCCCACTGGCGCCCTCCACAGGTTTCTCCCAATAAGCCTGTGTTACTATTGAGCTGCAGCTTTCCTCTCTCTTTATTTCCTTCATTTCGTCTCTTTTTAAAGGTTATTAAACCTACCATTAAAAGGCAATTTAATCATTAAGGATTCTAGAATCAAATTTTTTCTCTTCTTAGCTGTGTGGCTTTGGGCATGTATTTAACCTGTCTGTGCTTTCGTTTGTTCCTCTGTAAAATAAGAAAAATGAGGTTAATTAGTCATAGATCATGAAGAACATTCAAAATTCAGATTATAGGGGCTGGAGGGGTGGCTCGGTGGATGCGAGTTCAAACCCCAGCGCAGCCTACACAACAGAGTGTTGGAGCAACAAAAGCCACATGAAAAACTAAATAAAATTGATTCTCTCTCTCTCACTGTCCCTCTCTCTTAGAAAAAAGAATTCAGATTACATCTATAGGGGCTGGAGTGGTGGCTCAGCAGTTGTGACACTTGCCTAGCAGGCGGGAAGACCCTGGTTCAAACCCCAGCACCACATACAGAAAGCAGTGTCAGAGGGGTTGGGGATTTAGCTCAGTGGCAGAGTGCTTGCCTAGCACCCCCAAGGACCCGAGTTCAAGTTCAGTCCTCAGCCCTGAAAAAACAAGTGTCAGAGCAGTGAAAGTCACATGAAAAACTAAATTAAAAAATTGATTCTCTGGGTTCTCTCTCTCTCTCATTGTCCCTCTGTCTCTTAAAAAAAAAAAAAAAGATTGTATTTATAAAGTGCTTAACATGTATCTGACAGTAATAGTGCAGTATCTAGGAAAATTTCAGCAACACTCCTTTTATTCATTATTATGATTGCTCCATTTACAAATAAGATGCAGCTTTCATTTCTTGCTAATGGTCTAAATTTTCTTTTAAAATAATTCTATTTTAATAAAATATGGAGTCCCTTTAAAGAAAGGCACTGAATAAATTATGGTACTTATGTACTTATGGTACGGGGGTGGGTGGATATGGTGGAGGCGTAAAGACGGCAGAGAGATGACCGATCTCGGAAATCACAGTTTCACAGGTAATTAGATTTGGGGAAAATTCTTAGATATGTGTCTTCTCAGGCTAACTGAAATATGCAGTGGGATTAATTGTCCATGTAACTGAATTTTTATGAAGATTTGGGACTGAGTTTGTTGTGACCAATGAATTGTGTCTATACCCAAAATTCATTAGGATGAGGCTTTGACCCCAAAGGAGACTGCATTTTGAGATAGGGCCTTTGAGGGTTTTAAGGATGGGGCCCTATTCCCAAAGGACTATTATGCTTATAAGAAGAGAGAGGTTGAGGTGGAGTGAGGGGAGGAGTAATATATATGCATAGGGGACAGACAGGCCATCTTAGGTGGCAATTTGCAAACCAAGGAGGGATGTCAGAAGAAACCAACCCTGAGAGCACCTTGATCTGAGACTTCAACTTCGGCCTCTACAACCGTATAAAAATAAATTTTCTTATTTTAGCTATCCAGTCTAAGATTATTTTATGTCATCCCTAGGAGACCAATACAGCCTCATAAGGGCTGTTTTCAACTGAAAGTTCTTTCTTTCTACAGTTAGGAATACACTGAGTTTAAAAATCAGTGAAATGAGCTGGGCACGGTGGCTCATTCTTCTAATCCCAGCAGCTCGGGAGGCTGAGGCAGGAGGATCCCAAATTCAAAGCAAGCCTCTGCAATTTAGCGAGGTCCTAAGCAACTTAGCAAGACCTTGTCTCAAAATAAAAAATAAAAAGAGCTGGGAATGTGGTTCAGTGGTTAAGCACCCCTGGGTTCAATCCCTGGTACCAGGAAAAAAAATAAGCGTGTGAAAAAAGAACATAACCACCTTACCAACCCCTTATAATGAATTTAATCCCCATGTCCCCATAATTCTGTGTTGAAGGACTTTTGGAGGTGATTAGGTGAGGGTGGGATTCATGTCTTTGTAGGAAGAGGGCAGAGTGCTAGCTCACTCTCTTACCACCACCTGAAGATTCAGGAAAAAGTTGGGAGTTAGCAACCTGGAAGCACACTCTTGCCAGAACCCCAACACGCTGACACCCTGATATCCCAGCCTCCAGAACTGTGAGAAATTAAATGCCATTATTCAAAGCCACCTGGTCTAGGACATTTGTTATAGTGGCTTGAACGGACAAGGACACCTCTTTAACAGGAACAGTGAGCGGGCTGGAAGTCACTGGAGCCACCCACACCTGCTGCCTGAGTGTTATTGCTTACTGCTCACAATGAATCTAGGGAGAAAATTCTAGAGATGTGAAGACTGCAATGTGGTCCCTCAGGCAGGAGGTACAGAAGTCCAAATTCAGGTTTTTCTGCTCTTACAACCAGTGTTCTCGACCCCCGTGGCATTCTGCTGGCAAGGTTTTCTAAACACAGGAGACTTTATGAGGGATGCTTAGCAGGAGCCCAGGGAGCAGCCTGAGACTGCAGGGAGACCCTGGGATCTGCTGGAGGGTCTTCCCAGGGCTGGGGAAAGCCTGTCTGGGCCCTCCTGCAGGCCACAGTTGCGGATCTGGAGCATTTCCTAAAATGGTTTCATTTTACAAATGAGCATGAGGCTACCCTGGAAGCAGCCAATGTTGGCAGAGATTAAATAATTAGCATTTCAAAGTGTTCATTTCAATTCTCTCCTTTGCCAGGGTGAGAACCACTGGGGGACAAAAGCAAACCCCTCCTTTTTCCAGTCCCAGCCCAGGAGGGGTCTTCACAGAGAAAGCCACACCAGCCCCTCCCCGGGTCCCACACCACCCCTCAGGAGGGACGCCTTATCAAGGCGTGACTCAGCCCTTCCCAGCATGCCCAGCAAGTCAACACTGGGACATCCTTGCAGGAATTATTGTGAACATCTTGCTAGTAATTTCTGCATTGGCTGATCACATTTAAATTTAAAAGTCCCTTTTATGGAGTTTAAGAATAAGGTCAATGGGGCTGGAGTGGTGGCTCAGTGTTACAACACTTTCCTGGCATGAATGAGGACACGGGTTCAAACCCCAGCACCACATACACAACTAAGTGTCAGAGCAAAGAAAGCCACATGAAAAACTAAATAAAATTGATTCTCTCTTTCTCTCACTGTCCCTCTCTTAAAAAAAAAAGAAAGAAAAGAAAAAAACCATGGGGCCAAGACATCCATGCAATAAAGGAAGAAGACTGTACCTGAATTAGAAAATTCTAGAACTGTGCAGTTGGTCAAAGTGACTAAACAGCTTATTTGTTAGTTTGCAGAGCTCACTGAGATAAGCAGTAAGCATAAAATATACACCAGATTCAGCACAAAAGAGAAGATAAAATCCCATTAATATTTTCTGTATTGATTGCATGTTGAAATGGCAATATTTTGGATTTAAAACCTGAAATGAAGTATGTTATTAAAATTAATTCTACCTGTTGGTTTCTTTATGCTTTTCTGAACTATGGCTACTCATTGGCTTTTAATAGTTCTTTGAATCTTTCTGACTTATTCGCCACCTCAGTTTATTCTCTCCATGGTCCTTGTCACCATATGAAATTCTGTTACTAATGTGTGCCCTTGCTTCTCTCTCTCCATCTCTCTTTTTCTCTCTCTGGAATAGAAGTTTCCTGAAGGCTGGGCTCTATTGGCCTATATAGTTGGCTGCTTTGTATCTAATATCCAGTACCAGCTGCAAGGTTAACATTCAGTAAATACATCTAGGTTTCGTGAGTAGGGGAAGGGACCTCAGACTGGAGCCCCAACTTGAAGCATTGCTGGTCACCAGGACAAACTGCTTTTACCTGAAGGCGCCTTATACAGAAACCCTGAACCTATAGCATTTTAGGGCACTTATATGCTTACCTGTCAATCTCCTTTCACTGGACACCTAAATCCCTGGCTAGACACCCAGGAGATGCTCAATAAATGTTTAATGAATGAATCAGTCATCAAAACTATGATTTTCTATAGCATAAAAGTCTAAAATGAGCTAACTTTTTCCAACAAGGGACCATTCTGGTCTTGGCTAACTGATGTTTATCTTTCTCTCTGGTCATCTTCATGATCCTTCTTTTCTTGGCAAGAAAGCATCCAAATTTCATCATTAAGATGAGTGACTGGCCGGTTAGCTGGATGGAATGTCACATAATCCGAATGAGTCTTGATGTATTGTTTTATGTTTTCCTAGTTTCTTCCATGAGCTCTGCCATTTGATTTGACCACTGAAGCTGCTTTGTAAAATAGGAGGAGCAGACTTCATGAGCAACTTTTACAGAACTGTACAAAAGAAGGAACAAGATCAGAGCTTTCTCAAAATAAGAAATTGGCCGAGCTAGCTAGAATTCAAGCCCAGGACTCTGGATTTCCTCCAGAGCATTTTCTAGATTCTTCTGTCTAAAATCCAATGTACATCTCTCTGATGAACGGGAAGCAAATCTTCAATTTACCAACTCTTCCTAAAATGCTTTAGTGACACTGTTAGATAATCAATCCCAAACCCCATACCCTAGCATGGAAAGTCCTGCTGTTTCACCTTTTCAGTTTTACCTCCTGGCAGCGACTCCCTCCTTCCTGCACACCCATGTGGCCAGATGCAGAAGCCCTCAGCTCTCAGCTTCCTTGGACAGACCTTGCACTTCTCCACAACTGTCATGTCCTCAAAGCTCACTCAAGTTCACCCCTCCCAACTTACTTCCCACCTGTCCTTAGCCCTTCCAGGCCACGTCCTTCCCTTCCTTCTACCATTTTTCTTTTTCAAGTTTGGAAGATTCTCCTTTTCCTTACTCCAATTAAGCTAAGTATCCTCATTGACCCTCTTATTGTCCAGCTGAGTCACCTGCCCAGGGCCTCATTCATAGCTTTACTTAGCTATAGTGGGCATTTGTGCTGATACCTGCTCGTGACACTATTCCTATTCGCATCCCTAATGGGGAACTCCAAAATTCCTACAGGAGTCCAGTCCCTGCCAAGGCTGAAAAATTCAGGATGGGTATTTCACTCAAGTGTACCCATTCAAATGTATGAGTGGAAAAGCATCTCTCCAACACTGCCTCAGAAAATGCAGTGGCAAGATGCTGAAGAGAGGGAGCAAGAGAGAAGTCACACAAAGGTGTGAGCAATGGAAATGCCTTCTTGGTTTTCAATCCATGGCTCCAGCAGGTTTTGAAGTCAAACTGCTAAGCTACCCCTCCATGGTAAAATAAGAAAGATACAAACTCACTTATGATAACATACAAGTCATAGAATTCTGACGTCCTCTTCAGGGCTGTGTCTCCTGGTCCAGTCAGCTACGATGGAATTAAATGATGTCTTGGTCCATTTTCTGTTGCTGTGACTGAATGCTGCACCCAGGAGAGATTACAAAGAACACAGGTTTATTTAGTTCACAGTCTGGAAGTCCAAGAGCATGGTGCCAGCATTTGCTTGGCATCTGATGAGGGCCTTTCTGCTACACTATGATGTGACAGAAGGCATCAGCTCACACAGCAAGATAAAGCAAGTGTGCCGCTCACGTCTCTCTTCCTCTTTTTATAAAGCCACTGATGCCATCCTATGACCCATCTTCATGACCTCCTCTAATCCTGATGACCTTCCAAAGGCCCGCCTCTAAATATGGTAAGCATGTGAATTTGAGAATCGAGTTTCTAACACTTGAACTTTTAGGTGGCATTCAAACCATAGTGGATGGTATGTAGGCTGTGTGTATGTTAAAGAAGAGTAAGATGGCACAAAGCAGACACTTACTTCAGTACAGCTTTGCTTTCTACGGCTGATGTGTGCAATGGGCCTTAACCATGAAAGCGGAGGCCTCTATTTAAATTACTAAATGGAGGGTATTGCACTGGTTCATAGAGAATGCGCTCTGATCTAAGTATTTGATAACCCTTTGGAAGGCAAGGTGAGTTGATTGTATCTCTCACTAGCACATTCAAAATTCAAAGACAAAGTCATTTAGACTCCATCAGCTCACAGAATGGGGTCTGTGTGTTCTCTGACTAAGGACAAATTAGTTCTGCAAGACAGAATGATACACAAAGGACTGACTCCAAGCATCAAATGGAGAAGTAGACTACAAGATGGTTCCTGCACCTTCAAAATCAAGTCTTAGACCCAGCAAAGGTGTAGCAACACATAATCCAGGGGAGCCATAAACATGTTGGTGGGGGAGGGCAGAGGGGAGAGGATGGGGGATGGGAGGGAGGGAAGATAGGGAGGGGTATATACAATGGAATACTACTCGGCCATTAGAGAAGACGGTATTATGGCTTTTGAAGCCAAATGGATGGAGATGGAAAGAATTATGCTAAGTGAAATATCTCAATCTCAGAGACTCAAAGGCCAAATGTTTTCTCTCACTTGTAGAAGCTAGAATACATCTGTTAGCACTATGTTAAATGGCTAAGCAAATAATAACCTCAAATTGTATTAATTTTTATGCAAACAGGGGGATGATTGCCTAGGATACCTGGAGGTGTAGGGTGGGGGACAGGGTGGGGGAGGGATTAGGAAGGATATCTAGGAGGCTGGAGGGTGGGATTATGGGGAAATCATCTCAGAAGGAGATCTCTGACCTCCATGAGATAACCATTTAACTCAGGGGTTCTTCTGGGGGAAACATAGAATCAAGGGGAACCCAAGGGGGGCATCCATGACATGGCATCAGCCTTGGATAACTATGTAAATATACATTTGTTCTTGATTGTTTGACAATGATTCCCCCTCAATTGTATCTCCATATTCATCTAATAAAAAAAAAATGTAGCATACTCCACCTCCACAGAAGTCAAATAATACTTATGCAATCATTTAATTCTGAGAATTTCATACAAACATACATATATATATGATTATGAATTTTTCTTATATATACATATATATGAACATTTATATCTCTTATACATAAATATTTATATCTCTTATAGGAGCATAATTTAGAAGACTGGGGTGTGAGCCATGTGGGGGTAACTATGGTTTAAGATCAAGTGCATATCATATTATTACTTAATACACATTTATGATTGTACAACAACTCAACTCCTCAATAAAAAAAAATATCTTTGAATTCTCAGGTTCTCCAAGATTCCTAACTGCAGACTCTAATTCCAAAACATCCTGTGCATGACTACTCCAATGGAAAAATGTATCCCACGTGGTATTCCTCCAGCTTTTATTGCTTGCTTTTGTAAAATATGACCAATAGTCATATTTTCTGTACAGGGAAGAAATTGTATTTCTGATAGGCCTATTCTATCAGACCAAAGAAAGTGATATTTGTAATTATATCCATATCCATCTATATCTATATCATCTATATCACTAATATCTGTTTCACTTATATCATCTATATCTATATTTAAATTTATACACAGAATAGTCAACAGATGAAACCAAAGAGACTTATAGTTTAAAACAGCTAAGAAAGTATCAGAACTCTATTTGAAAGCTCCTTACCCATTTATTGGGACTTTTTAAAGAACTCATATAGGCACATTATCTCTCTGGACATAACTCAGATAATGCGGTTTCTTTCTGCCAACATTTTTTAGTCCTAATAAATTGCTTATTTGTGGATGTCCCAGAGACTCCTCAATGCAACCCATTCAAAAGCAGATTCCTTATCTCCCTGCTCCCTGAACCTGCTTCGCATCCATCGCTCTAAATGGCACACCCTCCTCCCAGGCACACCAGACAGAACACTTGGCAACACCCGGATGTCTTCTGCAGACCCTGCCTTCTACAGGTCTGTCAAATCCATCTCCCCATTCTGCTCTCAGCTGTCACCTCTTATCCACTATGCTGTTCTCCTAAGTCCTTTCCATGCAGCCACTTTGAGTCTCCCCATCTGGGCTCCAAGTTATCAGAATTATCTTTTCCCCACCAGTTGAATTGAGGCAAAAATGAGCTACATTAAACTGTAAGTATTCTAACTTTGGTAAATTATGACATATGCACATCTCCATGAAACCATTCATGGCAAATCAGGACCATCATCACCAACATTTCTTGCAAGTTTTATGATCACTCCTCCAATTCCTCCCTTGGATCCCAGGCCAACACATTCTGCGTTCTGTCACTATGCATGTGTTTGTATTTCCCAGGATTTTATAGAAATGGGTATTCACATTATACATCCTTTTGTCTGACTTTCTTCACTCAGGATAAGCATTTTAAAGATCCACCTATGTTCCCATGTGTATCACTAATTTTATAGTTATTGTAGTTGTACTTACATTGTATGAATATGCAATTGATTTGTCCCTCACTTGATGAATATTTGAGCTGTCACCAATTTTTCTAACCTAGTACTAAAAATTCATGTACAGGGGGTTGTGTGAACATGTGCATTAAATCCTTTAAGAAGAACACGTTAGAGGGGATCCCACTGTTGATATGTTAAATAGTGATGGACTCAGGACAGTCAGGAAAGTAAAGGAGAGAACCTCCCTCCCCTGGGACAATAGAGCCCCCAGAAGACAGGCGAGACATCGACACAGAGATAACTAATTCTGCCTGCATGTGTGAGGGTGGTAAATGCAAACAGGAAGAAGCCAGGAACTGCAGACTTTAGGCTGGAAGGATTCTGGGAACTTCTGAAGAAAAGGATCTGAACTAAGCATTAAAGGTATCTGCTTTTTGGACAAAATTCTCTCTTTTCTTCTATTTCTATTGTTCCTTATCCTATTTTCAAGTCTATCAGTGTTTGCCTTTTCTAGAACAGCAGGACCAAAATACATACAACTTGGGTTTAAATTCCATCTCCACCACTGATGTTGCTATGTGATGCTAGGCAAGTTACTTAATCCTTATGTCTTTTACCCCTTTTCGATGAAACTGGGATAATACGTGCCATGTAGGATTATTGAAGAGTGCAAATAAAACAACACATAGAACATGTTTAGGACAGTATCTGATGCAAAATTGGCTTCCAATAAATATCAGTTAATATTAGCAATTACTATTACCATCCTTCAACCCTGGCTCCTTGCTACTGAGGTTGCTCAGCACAGGAAGCCTGCCTTGCTTACTCTGGTCTTGTAAGCATTAATAGTCTCCTTAGTGAGAACTCCTCTTGGAATCTTTCTCTCTCTCTCTCTCTCTCTCTCTCTCTCAGTTTTATTGAGGAGATGTGTTGTTGTACAATCATAGATGTGTACGTAGGAACAATATGATATGCCCTTGATTCTAACCCAGAATCACTCCTACATCACCCACAGTCTCTTGAATCTTCTATATTTCCCCATTAACAGATATAAATATGTATACACACACATATGTGTGTGTGTGTGTATGATTGTGCATTTTCCAGAATTAAATGATTGCATGTCATTTGGCTTCTCTGGGAAGTAAAGAGTAAGCTACTTTGCTGATTCTCCATCTTTGCCTTCTGCAAGGCTCTGTTCGCATGGATCCTTCCCACATATCCCTGTGGATTCTTACATAAATGGTGCTGGGCAGGTCAATGACAGGATGGGAGCTAAGAGCAATCCCTAGTTGAAAAGAGGGCTCAGAGCACCCTGGCAAAAGCTGGATCAAGGGACATCTTCATAAGTGGCTATCTTGTGGTTTAATGGGGCTGTTGATAGCTCTATGGTCTGTGTTCCTGATTCAAATTCAGCAGAAAAACCAAAGGAGACTTTGTTCTTAATTTCCTGAAGATGTCAAAGGAATCACTGATTGGATCAGGTTAGGCCAGGAATTTGGCTCATGCTGATTGGTTTAATACAAATAGCAATTTCCATCCCTGAAGTCAGGAAAAGAAAATGGTATCATCCAAATAGCACAGATCCCAAACAAAATTGCAGCTCCATCTCACCCTAAATGTATAGAACCCCTGAGTCAGGGTATACACACAGGACTACCATTCATATGCATAAATATCTCCAAGTTATCAATCAAATAAACAACTAGTACCCTCCCTGGATACTACTAAATAGAGACATCTTGAATTTGTAGTTGCCAAATACAGCAACTCTATCTCCACTGGGACAAAAGTACCTTCAGAGTGACAGAATCAAAGCACTAGAGTCCCTTTAATGTTACACCTGTGAGCACAAGGACACGCATAGAAATGGGTGCCCCTCATTTCTTGGAATATGCATTTTCATGCCCAAGTCCACCTGGGTCTCCTCATCTGAGAAGACGAAGTTGATAAATCAATTTTTCTCTTCCACTCCACAGCACCACCCAGTTCTGAGTTCAGCAGCGAGACGACCCCAAGCCTTCATGGATTCAGGCCCAGCTGCCTTTGGTTTTGAGGAACAAGGCTGGAGAAACGGGAAGCTTTTCCTTGGGGCCTGAGCCATGCTAGTCACTGAAGCAGATGTCTGGGTTACAGGACAAGCTGTGCCAACCCCAAGCACCAGATCCGCATCTCAGAGCGGCATGTGTTCTTTCATAAGAGTGTTCTTATGCACATGTTTGTGATGTGCACGAGTTTCTAAAGCTGGGGGCTCAGGACAAGGGCCCCCTGTGCCAGGTCTAAGAACACCACAGGTCTTTTCCTTTCTGGGCCATATGTGAAGCTACACCACATCTCCCAGTCACTTTGAGCCATGTCATTGAGTAACGGCAGTGAATGGTGACAGCTCTTTGGACTGGCACATGAAAGCCTTCCACACAAAACTGTGCACCCTCCCTACTCACCGGATAAATGCAGAGCATTGTAAAACCCTAGAGGAGAACGTGGGTGCGGATGGACTCAGCTTTGGTTACTGAATGACTGAATGGAGCCGAGCCTCACGGAAGATTTCACCTTCTTTTAGTTAGCATTTGAGTCGCTGTGACCAAACTACCTGACAAGAATAACTTGGCGGAGAAGTTTATTTGGGGTTCACGGTTTCAGAGGTTTCAGTCTACAGACAGCTGACTCCATTGCTCTGGTTCCAACACGAGGCAGCACATTCTGGGGGATGGGTCCAGAGGAGGAAAGCAGCTTAGCCCAGGGCAGGTCAGGAAGCAGAGATAGGGAGAAGCAGCAGCCTTCCGAGACACGCCCCCTACCTCCTCCAGCCACGCCTTCCTCCTCCAGCCACGCCCCGACCTCCTCCAGCCACGCCTTCCTCCTCCAGCCACGCCCCCAACCTCCTCCAGCCACGCCCTCCTCCAGCCTTGTCCACCTCCTCCAGCCACGCCCACCTGCCTAGAGTTACCACCCAATCAATGCATTCAAACTAGGGTGGACTGGTTAGGTTATAGTTCTCACAATCCAATCATTTCATTTCACACCTGAACATTCCTGCTTTGACAGGAACTTTTGGGAGACACCTCATATCCAAATCATAACACATCCCTAATTGTATTTTTACCTAAGAAATATATTTAATATATTTTGATTATGTCCATCATCTGAGCTTGGGTATCCTCCACTAAAACAAACATTGTCTCATGCAAGGCTCACTGGGAAGCAGGGAGAGAGAATGTTAGTGTGTAAAGTAATCGGCCAACTCCTACCATGATTACCCCCAATAGCTGTCAGCCAGATGATAGTCATATGACACTACCTATAGTGCAGATTCCTGCCTGTGTCCCAGGTTTATACACATCAGAAAATACAAACGATTCAACACAGAGCCTGTGTGGTTTGTGTAATGTGCTTATCAGAGCCCTCTGCTCATGCGACTTACAGCACTGGCATGCAAAGAATGCAAGACTGGAATTGATTTCCCGATGCTTGCATGTCATATTCTTATCGATATGATTTTAAACTAAGAACTGAAAAACCAATGGTATAATAAGTAGCCATAAAAATGTCAGTATTGGCCCGCAGTTAAGAGTTGATAGGGAATAAGCCTGCTGTTCCTGACTTCATCATGACAGTAGTCCCTCTCTTTCAAAAAAACACAGAGAAGTTTTCATTTATTTACACAATCTCAGAGACTGCTTGAAGTTGGGGAGGGGGAGTGAAAGGGACTGAACTGGATCATGGTAAAGACGGTTTAAAGATGCACAGGCTGGGGACTGAGGCTAGAGCTGTGGCTAGGATGTAGGTTGGAACCCCAGCACCATGTACAAAATGAAGTGTTGGAGCAAAGAAAGCCACAAGAAAAACTAAATATAGTGGATTCTTTCCTTCTCTCTCTCTCTCTCCCTCCCTCCCTCTTTCTTTAAAAAAAAAAAAAAGATTCATAGGCTGAACTGAACTGGTTGGGAGAAGGGGAAGACATAGGGTAGAGGAGGAATTTCTTTGACCACAGGAAGCTGAGTGATGACATTCTTGGCAGTAATTTGGAGAGAAATAGGTAGGATCAGGTGTTTTATAGGTAAGCAACTGAGCTGAGGATGTAGCTGAGGGTAGAATGCTTGCCCAGCAATATACAACACACTGAGTTCCATCACCAGCACCAAGAAAGAAAGAGAACCAAAGTGTTGAATGAGAATACATGCAACATAAATTTAAAAAATTTGTATGCAATATGTATATTACAAAAACTCATAAATTGATTGACCCCACTTGTGTGGATTTTAATCTCACTCTTCACATTCAGAAAGGTTTTTCGGAGGCCACATTGACCATTCCTTCCAACCCACTCACAGAGAGGAGGTGTAACCCCACCCCTGAGCCTGGACTCAGAGCCTGCCAGGTGATCCCCAGGTTGGAGGCGCCACAGTCAATTCTGTTTTAAATCAAGTTCAAGAGTCTTGCTGTGTGTCTAAAATGTTCCGCAAAGAGTTAAACAAGAAACTATAAAAAATGATAGAAACAATATGAGATCTAACATCTCAACAGTTGCCAAAACTAGCAAATAATCAAAATCTGACCACAAAACCTCTCCAGATACTCCATGGCACCCATACCAGTTTAAGAACAAAGCTGCCCAATATATTTTTTAAATCCCTCTCGTCTCCACTCATCTTCTGACCAAATGTTGGCAAGAAACTAGCTCACAGAATTTTGAGTTGTAAAAGGGTTCAGAGATTAACCCTGAGCAGTAATTCTCAAATCAGGGGGAGGGGAAGATCATCCCCCGCTGGGACATCAGAATCCAGGGAACCTGGTGTTTAAAAGCATATTCTCTGTAATTGTATACTGGAGGCCAGAGAGCATTTTTGCTTTCCTGGGACAAGGTAGTACACAAAAGAGCACTGTGGAAATCCCACTGACTGATGGAGAAATGGGGACATTCTCTCTGTGGGCCAGGTAGATGCCTACAGAGGAACACCTTGACTCTCAGCACGTGAGAGCAATGACGCGTGAGATGCTAATGCTATCCATAGGGAATATTGTTTCAAAGCTAATCAAGACTGATCAAGAGTCATCACCTCCTTTGTTAATATTATAATTCATTCCCTTTTTATTCAATTCAGCATATTATGATTGAACATGGACCATGTTGGAAAAACAGTTTAATAAGATTGAGATGGGGATTTAGGATAAAGAAAGGGAAACACTGAATCTTGGGGGAAATACTCTCAAGCCATTGAGATGCAGAAGGCGCAGTCCTGAAACCTGACCAATGTGCCTTCGGCCTGCAAGCCTATGATCTGCATCTTTGGCCTGTATCCTTGTAAACCGAGGAAAAGTGCAGGCGAAACTGTTCAACTCCATCCTGGATCCACCTCCAGTCCAGACCTGGAAGTAAATAATAAATAATCAATATTGGACTCCCAAGCCCGAGTGGCTGCTGCCTCCCTCCTGAGTAGTCTGCATTCTCCCTCTGTCTACGCCTCTCTCTGAGCTGAAATTCTTTTCCATCACATACACCAAGGCCACTGCTGGTCCTGAGCTAAGGTCCCCCTCTCCTCAGGGAACTCCTTGGACTTTTCTCTGGAGACCTCTCTTCACCAGTGACAAGGTGAGACAGCAGCTTTCCATATTTCAACGCAGGAGAATCACACATCAGCAGAAATCGGACAATGGAAGTCTAGTTCTACAGAGAGCTGCCAGTTATCCTAGAAGAAGCGAAATTCTAATCACAGGGTGTGGGTAGGGCAGGCTTCCCTGCAGAGGTGACCATGATCATTGCTGTACTTCCCACGAATCAGGAAGCACAGAAAATAAATTAAGAGAGGGGAAACATCAAAACTCAGGTAGACAGGAGCTGGAGGGGTTGCTCGGTGGTTAGGGTGCTTGCCTGACATGCACGAGGATGCGGGTTCGAACCCCAGCACACGTATACAATGATGTGTCAGAGCAAGGAAAGCCACATGAAAAGGTAAATAAAATCGATTATTTTCTCTCGCTCTCTCACTGTCCCTATCTTTAAAACAAACAAACAAAAAACCCTCAGGTAGACAGCCCCTAAAAGAACCCCAAATTTGTGACATTACATAAGCCCTTCCCTTTGAGTAAAGGATGAATATATTGACTCATTTCTGAAGAAAATACATATAAAAAATACAACAAAAGGCAAAAGTGCTGGGGCGTCACTTCCAAGATTAGGTCAAAAAAAGTCTATGACACCTCTCTCTCTCTCTCTTTCTCTCTCTCTCTCTGTTATGATTTAGATATGTGGTGTCCCCCAAAAAACTCAGTATGTGAGACAATGCAAGAAGGCTGAGTGGAGAAATGACTGGGTTAGGAGATCCTTAACCCAATCAGAGAGTTAAACCCCTTATAGGGACTAACCAGGTGGTAAGTGCAGGCTGGTAGGGTGTGGCCTGTGGTCATTGGGGTGTGCCACTGGGTTTACATTTTGTCCTTGTGAGGGGAGCGCGCTCTCTCTCTCTCTCTCTGCTTCCTGGTGCCTTGTTCCCAGCTGCTTCCCTCTCTCACACACACCATGATGTTCTACTTCACCTCTTCACCTCTGTCCCCAAAGAATGGAGCCAGTTGTTTATACACTGAGATTCCTGAAACCGGGAGCCCCAAAATAAATTTTTCCTCCTCCATGTTTGTTCTTGTTGGTCTTTTGGTCACAGCAGTGAAAAGCTGACTAATACAACTCTCTCTCCCTCTCCTTCACTCTGCCTCTCTCCCTCTCCCTCTCCAGGCCCTTGCTCTGGGGGAGGCAGTCGCCATATTGCGAGGAGCTCCACGTACAGACCCAAGGCCCAGGGTCAGCCAACAGCCAGCACTGAGTGGACCAACCTGACTGTGCAGACCTTCCCTCAGCTCAGCTCTGAGACTCAGAGACAAATATGCCAAGCAAAGCCACATCGAAACAGTGACACTATGCTGTTCGTTACCTAAGGACACTGTGTTTGGGGGGTGACTTGTTAAGTCGTAATCAGGTAAGCCTCCTAACAAACTGCAAGAAGTACCACAGGAATCTCACTCATGCATGCATCCTCCAGGATAAAGCAGATAAAGTGGGATCTAATGATTATCTTCAAAAGGGGGTGTGATTGTCAGGGTTGGGGGTTGGGGACTGAGGAGATGTTGGTCAAAAGCTGAACATTCTCAGTTCTAACACACAAAGAAGTTCTGGAAACCTAACACACAGCATGATGAGCATACTTATGTACTTGGAAATTTGCTAGAGAGTGGATCTTACATGTTCACACACACACAAGATAGCTGAGGTACTGGGTGTATCAGTTGGCTTGCTTCTGGGAATCATTTCACAGCGTATATCAAAACACCATGTTGTATACCTTAAATGAGCACGAGCTTTATTTGTCATTTATACCTGAGTAAAGCTGAGGAGCGAGAGAGGAGGAGAGTTCACATGCTCCCCTCTCAGCAGCCCCTCTGAGGTGGAGGAGCCCACATCCTCCTCACACAAGAAAGGCTGTAAATGGCAGAGTAGGAACAGGACTCCTTCTGGACCTTTCCTTGGTATTTCTCACTTTCTTGCTGGAAACATTTAATTCTTCTCATGAAAAGATTTAAGGGCTGAGGATGTAGCTCAGTTGTAGAGTAGGTACTTGGACTGCTCAAGCCCCTGGGTTCAATACCTAGCACCCCGCAAAAGGAGGAGGAATCCAGGGGTGATCTCACACATTTCCACAAGTGGTTGTGACTAAAAGCTCCATAAAAGGAACTGGCGGTGATTGGGACTGGGTTGGACTGAAGGCAAACTTTAAATCTGGTCTAAAAAAAGAATTGGAATGGCAAATTAATGTGAATATAATATGCATATTTAAAGCCTGCCTTCAACCCAGCTTTCTTCCCAAGAGGTATTGCTGTTGTTTCAATATTCCTCTCAAAAGTCTATATTTCAGTCCTCTCATTCAGTTGTTAATGGCATATGGAGATGGAGATTTAGGAGTAATTAGGATTAGAGGAGCTCATGAGCGCACAGCCCCTGTGATGCACTAGTGGCTTTATGAAAGGGGAAGAGAGACCCACGGTAGCACACTCTCCATGGATGCCCTCTGCCATGTTATGGCACAATGATGGGGAGATTCCAGCACTGTGCTCTTGGACTTCCCAGCCTCTACCTCCATGAACAATGTAAACCTCTTTTCCTTATAAATTATCCAGTCTCAGGTATTTTGTTACAGTAAGAGAAGACTGACTAAGACAGTTATTATTCCTTGTCATTTAGTAGATGGTTTCCTCTTCTGAGTCATCAACTCCAGGGCTGATCTTAGGGCTCCAGGGGCCTTTCCCTGCCCACACATTTCCACAAGCGGTTGTGACTATCTGCAGCAAAAACCAAATGATAAAAGGCTCCATAAAAGGAACTGGCAGTATCCATATACTGTGAATTCACTCAGCCGTTCAACAAACATTGGTCCAGTACCTGCTGTACGCAGGCTGGGTACTGGGTACCATGTGTGAGAGCCAGTCCTATCTTAATCATGATGTATTTCCAACCTCCTATCATTTTATTCTGGCTCCAGATAATTGGGAATTCATTCATTTTAATTTGAGAACTTATTCAATTTAATTCATATTAATTTGCCTCTCCAATTCTTTTTTAGACCAGATTTAAAGTTTGCATTCAGTCCAACCCAGGCCCAAACTTTAAAATGAATGAACTGCAGGCTGAGTGCATTCACCGTATATGGATGGGTCTGTTTTCACTGTTTACTGAATGACTGAGTGAATTCGCAGTTCATATTCAGAGTTAGAACATTTAAAAAATTGATCACTAAAACGGTACTGAAGGGGCTGGAGGGGTAGCTCAGGGGTTGAGTGCTTGCATTGCCTGCATGAGGACCTGGGTTCAATCCCCATCACCACACATACAATTAAGCGGAGGAAAACCAAAACCAGATTGAAAAAATAGAAAAAAAACCTCTCTCTCTCTCGTTCCCTCTCTTCAAAAATAAATAAACAAGGGCTGGAGCAGTGGTTCAGCACTATCTCGATTGCCTGGCATGCCTGAGGACCCAGGTTCAAATCTCAGCACCACATACATGATTAAGTGTCAGAGCAATGAAAAAGAGATGAAAAACTAAATAAAACTGATTCTCTCTCTCTCTCTTTAAAAAACAATTAAATAAATAAAATAAAACAACACTGAAAATATGCAAAAATGTCTTTGGTGCAGAAATGGCATGAAAGCAATACTTTCATGCCATTTACACATTTGTTTACACAGACACTTTACACCGATGTTCAGAAGTGACATTAAATAAAAAATTCCAGGGGTTAGGGATTTAGCTCAGTGGCAGAGTGCTTGCCTAGCATGCGCAAGGCCCCGAGTTTGATCCTCAGCCCTGGAAAAAATAAAAATAAAAACTAAATAAAATTAAAAATTCCAGTTGCTAGAATACTTGATCAACATATGTTGCAACTGATGGTGATTAATACTAATAATGAAAAAAGATTTTACAAAGAAGCTTAAACACACTGATATTTTAAGTACCAAATATATTGTTCAAAAGAATGGAGGTCTGGAGGTGCAGCTCACTGGTAGAGCCCTTGTGTAGCATGTGAAAAGCCCTGGGTTCAATTCCCAGGACCGTCAAAAAAATAATAATAGCTTCTATTAGTCTATGGTTTGTTGTCAGCCATTTTATTTCTATTTTAGCACTAATTACTATTAGAAGTTTGTCATTGTTGTTATTATTTATTTAACTCTTTAATCCCAGCCCCCAAGTATAATAGCATACTAAAAGCACACCCACTAAGTGCAGCACAGTGGGAAATTCTATTCACTATTTTTCCCTAGTCCGGATTAAAGGTGCCACAGCATGGACTTGCAAACAAATGCACATGTGTATACGTGTGTATACGTGCACACACATACATATATATATTTAATATTTATTGAATAATGAATTAATGTAATCTCATTTTTGCCAATTGATGATAGCAGGTTTTCACATAATGCAAAGAATTTAAAGGTTAGGACCACAAAGCTAAAAAAAAAAATTGGAATATCTCTACCTCTTCCCTTCTCTCTTATTTATTTATTTATTTATTTATTTATTTATTTATTGAGTCCCGGTCTTGGTGTATTGCCAGCCTGGGCTTGAACTCCTGAGCTCAAGCGATCCTCCTGCCTCAGCCTCCCAAGTAGCTGGGACTACAGACACATACCACTGTGCCTTTACGCTCTGCTGTGTCCTGGTTTCGTGTGGGATTTTCCCTCCTTCTGAAGTGGCAGGATGGCTGGAAAGAACAGTTCCAGACTCAGCGCAAGGCTAGACCCATGTTTTCATCAGGATGAGGCGGCCCAGACTGGCCTCATCAGTCCCTGTTAAGTGAGGCTGCAGCCGTGTTTCCCTTAGAGACTTCATAGCTCCCGACGTTAGCCCTGGGCCAGTTAATAAATGAGATGTGACAAGACTTTAATCTGAAGTGGCATTTTCCTCTAAAGTTCCTCTCAATCTTAAGTAGAGCCACAGATAACAGGAGGAAAAGAGAAGGAAATATCGTGGAACTGGGAAGACTGCCTTTGTTAACAGCTTAGAGGGGGAAAAATAATTTTTTGGCATTCATCTTAAATTACCTAAGACTTCAGATTTAAGCTCAATTTGCTGCAAGAATTGTATCCAAATCTGGGATAACTCCATTCCTTTTATTTGGGTTCAATTTTTCTCCTTCTGGTTTTTATTTTTAGCAGTGCTTCAATTATTTTAAGATGATAATAATCATCAGACTTTTTCGATTCTGAATTTATGTAGAGCGAGGCCAACCGTTGTCTTTTTTCAAAGTCTTCAAGAACCAAAACTTTCACAGTCCTACATTCTGCTCCCAAGACATTAACTCTAATTAAGCTAATCAAACCCATGCACAGTCGTAAGAATAAAAAGTACTAAAGAACAAGACAACTCTATGAGAAACAGATATTATACAATGAAAATAAAATGAATTCCCCAGACTTCTTTAACTACTGTTCCATTAAATCCATTTATTTTTGAATGAGCTTTGATCTTTCTTTCATTTCATAGACCAAGATGTTGTCATTAGAAGAATGAATTACTTCCTTTAGGTTGACCTCATTCATATTCCACACCAAGAGCCAATCCTATTACAACTGCAATTGAGCATAATCCAATTACAATTTTTATTTCAAAATATAATACGATCCCCTGCACTTGAAATCAAATGTACTCCAAGGTTCACAAAAAATAAAAAATAAAAAATGCAAGATTCCCATTTGCATGCATTAGGAAAAACTAGCAAAAGGCTGGTTCGGAGGAACTGGATTTTTGAAAGTTAGAAAAACAAAAGTACCATTGCATAGTGTCCTCTCCCCAGCAATCTCAGCCTAAGGGGTCGGATGTCCTCTTGGGCTTGGCAGAGAAGTCCTGGCGGTGGACCACCCCCAACTCTCCTCCATTAATGTCTGTCTTCACTCACATCGTTTACAGACTCCAGCCTCTCTACCTGCAATCTTTTGCTTTCATTTTTATGCAACTTTTACAGTTCTTTCACCTACCACTGATTGCCCTCCTTATCGCTGGTATGTTTTTTTTAAAGACAGGGACAGTGGGACTGGAGTGGTGGCTCAGAAGTTATGGTGCTTGCCTGGCAAGCATGAGGACGCGGTACAAACCCCAGCACCACATACACAATGAGGTGTTGGAGCAACTAAAGCCACGTGAAAAAACCCATTCTCTGTCACTGTCCCTCACTCTCCAAAAAGAAAAGAAAGGGATAGTGAGAGAAAATCAACAATTTTATTTAGTTTTTCATGTGGCTTCCATTGCTCCTATACTTTGTTGGTGCTAGGGTTTGAATCTATATCCTGGTGCATGCCAGGCAAGAGCTGTAACGGCTGAGCCACCGCTCCAGCCCCTCTGGTATGTCTTTATAGTTTTTCTCAAGATAGTTTCTGATCCTCCACCCAAGTGAGTGTCCTCTCCATAGGGAAGTCTGGGCAAAGACTGAGACTGTAAGGCCAAGAGTTCCTAGGCTTGTGTACTAGTCAGTTTTCTGTTACTGTAACAAGCACCTGAGAGAATCAACTTATAAAAAAGTAAAGGTTTATTTTGACTCACAGTTTTGAAGGTTTCAGTGCAAGTTCTGTTGACCCCATTGCTTTTGGGCCTACGGCAAGGCAACACACTACACAGGGATCACATGATAAAGCAAACCAGGAAGTGAAAGAAAGAGGAAGGGACCTGGGTCTTTCAGTCCCCTTCAAGGTCACACACCCAATGACCTAAAGACCCCTCACTCACCTCCACCTCTTAAAGACCCCACTGTCTCCCAAAATCATCAAACTGGGAACCAAGTCCTTAATGCATGGGTCTCTA
>PVKS010004409.1:0-62599 GCA_004027875.1 Aplodontia rufa | reverse complement strand
GTTGGTTACTTCCCCTCGTGATTGCATGAGTGAGCGGCCTCTGACGGTCCCTGCTGCCATCCAGCATTGCAGGAGAGCATCAGATCACATATTCTCGTCTGGGGAAAGATCAAAATTAAAAATTTGAAATGTGGTTTCTACTGTATACATGTTACTTTTTGCACCATCATAAAGTCAAAACAAAATGATAGGTTTCATGTGACAATATCACATGTTCATAATGTACTTTGATTGTATCTGTGCTATTACCTTTACTTATCCCATCCTCCCTCTGTTGGCCCCTTCCCTAATAGTCCCTATTCTACTTTCATGTCTCCCCCCTCCCTAGATTCTACATAATTACAGAAAAAATATAATATTTGTCATTCTGAGTCAGGCTTATTTCACTTATCATGATGATCTCCGTTTCCATCCATTTTCCTACAATGACACGATTCCATTCTTCTTTATGACCAAATAATACTCCATTGTGTATATATGCCACATTTTCCTTATCTGTTCATCTGCTGATAGGCTGATTTCATAACTTGGCTATTGTGAATTGTGATGCAATAAAATTCACCTAAACTTTCCCAGATGTCTCCCTGCCCTAGATTCTCCCAATACTCTCTGACTTTAATGTTGCCACCCAAACTAAATTCCTCTGCCTGGAAATACTGACTGGGTCTCCACTGTCCCCTGTTAAAGGTTCAAATCTAAGGACCACTCCTAGCTTCTTGGCACCCTCCATTGCTTAACATGCCCCCAATTTCTAGGCTCACAGAAGTTCTTGCTTTGAAAGGTTCTTAGCATGCTCACAGTTATATATACTCTTGCTCTTCCCTGGAATGCAATTCTCCATTTGGCAAATGTCAGTCCATACACTTTAGGATTCGTTTCAGATGCTACCTCTTCTGAGACAGGTGGCAGGAGTTCCATGTTGGTATAACACTCTGGGTAGGGCTTCTGGAGCACTTGCCATGTAGTATTTGAGTTTCAAGGATGCAGGGCTGATACCCCCATTCTTAGAAGTTCTGGAGAGTCAAGGTCATAGCTTGTATCTGTAAGAGTGCAATGGAAAAGCAGATGCCCAAGAGATGAGGAGGTCAGGAAAGGCATCTGTGACCCACAAAGAGCTCTACAAAGAGGAGGGAGCCTTTCTTATGGCATCTTGGAGGAGCTGCCCTTGGTTGAAGCATCTAGCAATCAGTGCCTCTGATCCTAGCCTTCAAACTATTCAGCTGCCTACTTGGAATCCAGGCGAGGAGGAGATGCTGTCCCTCCTTGTTGAGATCTCCGGAACCCATCAAGTTAAATCAGCCTGTAACAGCGCAAAAAGGACTAGATAATTGTAACCAGTCATCAGGCCATTTGTCAAGTCAAGTTAATGACGAGGTTAGTTTAACAGCACACTTCTGGGTGGACAGATACAACTATCACACAGACTCACATAGTTGACTGCTCCCATCATCAGAAAAAATAAATAAATAGATAAATAAATGATCACTCATTTGGCCACTCATTTAATCAGGCCCAGGAAGGACCCCAATAGATATGTGAGAAGAATCTAAGCAAAGCAAGCGGTGGAAAGAAGAATATCGATCTCCATTCTCAAATATCAGCCTTTTCTCATTTTATAGCATACATAAAATGCCATCTGGATCTTGGATGCCTATTGGTGAATGATGATTAGCTAGGTTATACTAGTCGATATTTACTAAGAATCTGCGTGGAATCACAAAAACGAAGCTGCCTTGACCCAATAGGTTTGATCTAATGGGGCGGAAGAGCGATGATATGCAGTCTTTTTATCTATAAAGGACTTGGAGGAGATTGAGCCCAACCTCCCTTGTTTAAAGATGGGGAAACTGAGGCCAAGATTGAGAAAGGGATTAGTTTGTGGTCACTGAGCTTGTTGACAGCAAGCTAGGGACTTGAACTGATGAACACAAGTAGCCCCAATACAAGGTGGATGGGGCTGAGGCCGCAGGCAGGACTGGAGAACAAAGCCCAGAAGATGGAAAGATTCATTCCTTGGGGAGGCAGGAAAACGGAGGAGGAAGCAAGTGAACAACAGATAGGATTCTGACTAAAGTGGAGGATGGGCACTCAAGGAAGAGGCGCAGGTGAATCAGAACAAGAGAAGCAGAGAGGAGGTTGATTCTGGGGGTCCAGGAATCTTCTCCATGTGAGGTCTGGCCAGATGAATTCACGTGGGCAGGCTGGCCTCCATCTTCCATCCTGCCAGGACACCTTCGCCCTAACCATCATCATCTCGCTTGCATTTCATGATCTTCTCTATGTTGGACCGTTTCTGATATTCTTCAGCTTCCAGACCATGGGGTCACATCATTTGCCCGAGGAAAATTCCCATTGCTTCTTAGTGTGCTCAGCATAAACTTCCAATTCTTTGCCATTGCCTACAGCGCCCCATGTGAAATGGTCTTTCTGAGCCTGATTCATCTTATACAGGCATCGCCTCACTAGCTGCATGACCCTGAGTCTCCTTTCTGTTCCTCAGATATTGAGGTTCCTTCTCATCACAGGGCTCTTTGCCCTCTTCTTCCTCTGCATAGACATTTTTAACTGCAGGTGCTTCTTTCTGAGCTCAACTCAAAGACAACCTGTTCCGGGAAGCCCTTCCCCATCAAGAGGCCTCTACCTCCCCTTTCCTACATCCTGCTCCCTCTGCTACATCACTGGGATCTATTTTTTTCACAGGACTTAATTAGATTGTAGCTCAAGACTGTTGATTATTTCAAGAGAATGGATTATTGAATAAATGGTGCTGGAGAAATTGATTACCCACATAGAAAAAAAAATTAAAATTAAATCCTTGACTCACACCATATACCAAAATCTTCTGGTAGACTGACTCCCTAAATATAAAAGGTGAAACAGTGAAATTTCAAAGGAAATGTCTCTATGTTTGGTAGGTAGATCGATAATTTCCTTATGGAAGACCCATTAATACTACTACTAATAATAATAATAAAAACATGAACAAACGAGTACACTAAAATTGACAACTTCTGTTTATTGGAAAGCAATACAGGGCGAAAATAAAACCCCACTAACAGAGTTAACATATTTCCCAATCAAAAAGAGTTAGTGTTCAGAATGTATAAAGAGCTCTTGAAAATTAAGGTGAATATGAAAAGAAATTTAGTAAAAAATTAGAAAACACATGCAAAGACTTCAAAACGGAGGAAAGATGAGTGGCCAACTAAAAACAGAACAGTGCTTAACCCTGGTGGTAAACAGGGGAACTGAAACTAGTACCATAGTGAAACCTCTTCGATACCACTACCCTGGCAACAA
Organism: Aplodontia rufa; assembly: GCA_004027875.1. Classification (NCBI taxonomy): domain Eukaryota; kingdom Metazoa; phylum Chordata; class Mammalia; order Rodentia; family Aplodontiidae; genus Aplodontia; species Aplodontia rufa. Next base: position 59,299 of record PVKS010004409.1, on the reverse strand, counting down.
GTTAATGAACTCTGATATCATCAAGTTCTGATGATTAAGTGAGGCAGTGGAGAATCAAACACAACTGTGAGAATGTAAGTTAAAACAACTGCTTTAGAAAGGCAGTTTGACATCATTTTGTACAGGTAGAAAATATATATATATATAAGACATAAAAATTGACTCCATCAATTGTGTATTTTAGAGGACATGTCCATAAATATTTGCAATAGCTTAGCTTCAAATTGCTCAAGCAGAAAATAACCTAAATGCCCATACACAAAAGAATGCGTAGGGATGGTGGTAAAATGAAATACCACACAGCAGCCAACGCAAATAAGACCCAGCTTCACGTCAGTGGGGATGAAATCTACAACCCAAAATCAAGTAAGAAGCAAACTTCAGGAGAAAATATGCACAAGTCGTGCTGTTGTAAAACACATAGACAAAGAAAATTTAAAAATATATTGTTTTGGGGCTGGAGCGGTGGCTCCAGTGGTTTCGGTGCTTGCCTAGAAAGCACAAGGACCCGAGTTCAAACCCCAGCACCACATACACAACTAACTGTTGGAGCAACAAAAGCCATGTGAAAAACTAAATAAAGTTGTTTCTCTCTTTATCTGTCTCGCTCACTGCCCCTCTCTCTTAGAAAAAAAAAAAATATATATATATAGTTTAGAAATATGCACATGTAATAAAACTATAAAGGAAAAATATGTTCACAATAGGATGCAATACAGTGATTTAAGGGATTAGCATGTATTATGATTTAGATGCAAGGCAAGCCCCAAAACTCACATGTGAGACAGCACAAGAATTTTCAGGGGTGAAATGATTAGATTATGAGAAGTGCAGATCTGTCGGTGGGTGAATCCACTGATATGGATTAACTGGGCCTAAACTGTAGGTAGGTAGGGTTGTCTGGAGGAAGTGGGTCACTGGGGATGTGCCTTTGGAGTTTATATTTTGTCCCTGGTGAGTGCAGGGTTCTCTCTCTTCTTCCTGGTGCCATGTCCTGAGCTGCCTTCCTCTGCCGTGATGCTCTGCCTTATCTCGGACCCAGAGCACTGGAGTCAGCCAATCATGCACTGAACCTCTGAAACCATGAGCCCAAATAAGCTCCTCCTCTCTGTTTTTCTTGTCAGGTCATTTGGTCACAATGATGAAAAAAAAGAAAAAAAAAAACAACTAAAACACCATCACAAAAAAATATGAAAGAGAAGGAAATGGGCAGTGTAGGGACAAAACAAGATTGGTGGGGCTGGAGAGGTGGCTCGGCGGTTACGGTGCTTGCCTGGCATGGGCAAGCACACGGGTTCAAACCCCAGCACCCACGCACACAACTAAGTGTTGGAGCAACAAAAGCCATGTGAAAAACTCAATAAAAATTGATTCTCTCTCTCACTGTCCTTCTATCTTTATTTAAAAAAAAAAAAGATAGGTCATCAGCTGACAATGGCTGAGACTCTGTGCTGAGAATGCGCTCTTCCATTGTCTGTCTAGTTTTGCATGTATCTGAAAAATTCCGTCATCTAAAATGACCTCTTTGTTTATTTTTGAGCAAGTGTATGTATGCATCTACATATCTCAAAGACTCTCGGGGGACTGGGGAGTGAGGGAGTGAGATGGATGAAGGGCACACGGTGAAGTAGCAACCGTATTCACAATGTTCTGTTTCTTCATCTGGAGAGTGCATGTGGGTTTCTTTTCCTTTAGTATTTATGCTTTAGCAACCTGCATAGGTGTTACATGTGTCCCATAGGTGATACTTTATACTTCTGAAAAATAGGGGAAAGAAAAAGAGGAGGGAGACAAAGAAAGTGTGTGAGATGACTGCTTCACCCCTTTCCTCCTAAACTGTAGACAGCTGTAGGTTGTCCCCATTCTACAGATAAGGAAACGGAGTCTCAAAGTGGCCACATACCTGATGCAGCATAGCACACAATTAGTTGAGGTCTACAAAAGGACCAGGAAGAAGGTTAGGAAAGGCAGGGAGGGACAGTCACCAGAGAATCAGAGCTCTGGCTCCAGGGCATGTGACATTTGGGACACAAACTGAAGCCATCAGAACACACAGCACCTGAGGGCTCAGATGTGGGCAACATGTTTAAATGGATCAGCTCCATTTCTTTTCTATATATTTTTTAATCTTTTATATAGGGCTGGAGAGGTGGCTCAGTGGCAGAAAGCTTGCCTGGCGTGTGCGAACAACCAGGTTTGACCCCCAGCACCACATACACAAATAAAGGAAAAGCAAAACCAGATGAAAGAAATTAGCTCTTTCTCTTTAAAAAAAATCTTATATTGGGCTGGAGCGGTGGCTCAGCAGTTATGGCACTTGCCTTGCATGCGCAAGTACTCAAGTTCAAACCCCTGCACCATGTACACAGCAAAGTCTTGGAGCAATGAAGGCCACATGAAAAATTAAATAAAATTGTTTCTCTCTCTCTCACTGTCCCTCTCTCTTTTAAAAGAAATTATATATACATATATATGTATAGATACATATATTTACATGTATTATATTTTTAAAAAACATATTTTTATTTAAATTTTTAGCAGACACAGAAAACCATAAAATTGTACATAATGATGGGGGTACAATGCAATGTTTTAATACACGTACATATCACATAATCTAAAAAGCAGGGTATACGTCTCTATCATCTCACTGCTCATTTTTTAGGGTGAAATTATTCTGATTTCTGCTGGCGTTTTGAAATATGCGGTGCATTTTAGCTGCCTAGTCACCCTCCTGGGCAGCAGCGCACCTGCGCCTCTTACTCCTCCCTAACCGTCACAGCAAGCCTTCACCCAGCTTCCCCACCTCCCCGCCCACACAGCTCTGCTTCTCCTTGGATTTTGGATGTAAACCAGAATCCTCCAACCTGCTGGTGAGCCCGGGAGTGTGGGTCTGAGCAGGCAGGTGGAAAGAGGCTGAGTCTAAAGCTGCTGAAACGAAGTCCTGCCCACAGAGGTTCTCTGAAGGACAATGACTGTGCTTACCTACCCTGCTCCTGTCCCCCTGCAGAAACACCCTACACAACTGTTGCATTGCGTGCACCGATGGCCTCTGCCTCCTCACCCTGCTCTCCCGGGGCTTAATTGCGCTCACAAGGCCGCCCCAATGACTCGAAGCATCCCATCGGCAGCCACAAAGGCAGGGGGACTCTAGGTTACAGCCACAATTCAGCTTCAGCTCTCCCCCATTGTGCCCAGCCCAGCAGTGGTCTCGGAGCCGTCGGGGGTCTTACATATCTCATACGTGCAGCAAAGTGGGGGAACAATGTGACAAATTATGAACAAGCTCAGCCCAGCCTGTGGAATTCTTCCCTTTGTGAGCCTCCATCACGTGTCAGCTGAGCTGCTGAGCCAAGCAAGAGGACACAGGGCTGGGGGACATTCAATGGCAAGAGACCCGCCTGGGGCTCCCTGGAATACTTCCTCCTGAGGAACGCAGCTCCTCACGGCTCTCACTGAGAAGAAAAGAGCAATTGCTCTATTCTTTTTTTTTTTCTTTTGGGTCTAAATATTCTATCTAAATATCAGTACTATTCCTTGCTAAAGAAAACACAAATGCCAGCACATTTTCCTAGTTCATTCCCAAGGGCCTGAGGCAAAAAATAAATAAATTAAAAAATCCAGCGATGCAGATGAACACACTGGGTCCAACACTGCCAATCCTTGGACAGACTGCCCTTCTCTTCCTGTGGTTGATTGCCCCATCTGTAAAGAAAGATCAGCTGTAATTAACAGTGGCTACTTCCTGTGGTTATCATAGAATTAAATGTGGCAAGTTTAGGACAGTATCTGGGATAGGGACAGCCTTCAAAATGTGTGCTCTTGCTATAGTTATTCTCATCAACAATACTATTAGCAAAAATAGCCTGGGACCTTATTTATTTATATTTTTGTACTGGGGTTTGAACCCAGGAGCACTTAATCGAAGAGCCACATCCTCTGCTTTTTTATTTTTATTTTTTATTTTTGAGACAGAGTCTCCCTAAGTTACTAAGGGCCTTACCAAGTTGCTGAGGCTGGCTTTGAACTCCTGATCCTCCTGCCTCAGCCTCCTGGGCCACTGGGATTGCAAGCATTTGCCATGGCAGCCAGCAGCAGGTTCTTTATAAGAGGAGCCCCCTCTGATGCTTTTACTGCATCTTAAAGTGCCCATCAAGGGGCAGGACTCAAGAATTCTTCATGAGCCTGTTTCCTTACTGCCAAAAGATGGCTTGCCAAAGTAGACTCTCTGTCACTGAGGCCAAAATAAATCGACTTGATGAGGATGCTGCTGTACAGGGACTGAAAGGTTCCTCTCAAGTCAGCTTCCCAAGTTTTATTAGGACACTGATATCCTGTTTTCTCAAGATAGCAAGAAAAAAAGCATCCTTTATGCAAACCATTTGGGAACATGCCATTAATCTTTTTAGTACTTCAGGTGCAAATTCTTAAGTTAAAGGCAGCTGTTTCTTTTTGGGTCAATAGCTATTTTTACAAGATCCTTAAGATCCTTACCAAAATTTTTTCTTTTTTTTTTTATGAGAGAGAGAATCAATTTTATTTATGTTTTTTATTATCTGTTCTCCAACACTTAATTGAGTCTGTGGTGCTGGGGTTTGAACTTGGGTCCTCACACATGCCAGGCAAGCGCTCTAACCGCTGAGCCACAGCTCCAGTGCCCCCAAATTCTTTTTTTTAAATGTTTTTAAATTTTATTAAGAAATTTATTTGTTGAACAAACAAACATGTTTCTAATGAAAAATATAATATATATATATATAAGTTCTGAATATTAGATTTACCCCCCAAGTCCTCCCCCCAATTATCCACCCTTATCCCTCCTCCTCCTTCCTTCCCAAAACATCTCCACAAATGCCTTAGGTTGTATGTCATTACATCTTTTCTGAATTCTTAATTGTAATGTTTTTCTTCTCTATTCTGCTTAAGAGGCACTAAGCAAAGTCATACCTTTTGCTGATGTAGCTCTAAGTAGCTTTTATTTGATAATGGACCATTCAGAGACCCACCACTGATCTCATCGCCAACTGCCCATTCTTCACAAGCCTGATTGAGGTAAAAGAGAAAAAAGATCAAGCTTTAATATATCTCTTGTCTCTGAGTATTAGAAATCTGGAAAAGACTCCTTTTTAATGGTAGAATAGAAGAAAGTGACACATCACTCCTTTTATCCCCCTTTTCTCTTTTCTCTATCTTTTCTGCACCAGGTCTTCTCTACATTGCCACAGTGGCCTTGAACTAGCCTCAGCCTCCCATGTCGCTGGGATTACAGGCATGCACCACCGTGTCCTGTTGAGCATTGTTCTTTAAGTTAGCAATACATACAGTACCATGGCAGCAGGGTATCTACTTCCTAGGGTTAGAATAATCACATGTGGGCTTGGGGTAATTAAAAACTACAATTTCTTCCTTGGTGCAATGTTGAATGTGTATTAGGCTTTCTAAAAAGTAGCCATGTTGGCCACAGTGGCACATGCCTGTAATCCCATCGACTCCGAAGACTGAGGCAGGAGGATTACAAGTTTGAGGCCACCCTCAATAACTTAGAACCTGTATCAAAATGTAACTCAGTGGTAAAAGCACCCCAGGGTAAAATTCCCAATACCAAAACAATACTTATGCAATCATTTAATTCTGGAAAATGTATAATCATATATATGTAAAGACATTTATATCTATGATGGGGTGAAATATAGAAGAGTCAGAAGACTGGTATGTAGGTGACGTGGGGGTGATTCTGGATTAGGATGGGGCATAGCATATTGTTACTACATATGCATTTATGACTGTACAAAAAATTCATCTCCTCAATAAAATTTAAAGAAATAAGATAAATAAGTAATCAGGGAAGGTGCCACAGGAAACTGCAATGACAGAAATGAGCATGTGCGGTGGGGATTGATAGGGCAAATGCCCACAGCTCCTTTTGCAGCAAACTGAAATTACTAGTGCTATGCAACTTGATTTCATGCTGAGCATCATCAATGGGTCCCAGGATGGGATGTCTGATAAGGGAAAAGAATGTAAGTCCCGCTTTCCAGAGCGTCTCCTCTCCCTGGGAGACCTGGACATGAGCCTAGGAAAAAGGTCAGGAGTTATCAAAGGCAGAGAGTGTGTCTATTCCCAGTAGAAATTGGGTTCCAGCAGTGGCTCAGCAGTTACAGCACTTGCCTAGCATGGGAGAGGATTCGGGTTCGAACTCCAGTGTCAAGTACTCAACAAAGTGTTGGAGCAATAAAAGCCACATGAAAAATTAAATAAACATTGATTCTTTTTCTTTCTCTCACTGTCTCTCTAAGAAAGAAAGAAAAGAAAAAAAAAAAAGAAAGAAAAACCATTGGACCCATAAAGATGCTCAGCCAAGGAAGAAGGGGCCAGTTGTGGTTGGGGAAGGCTCTGTGGAACTCAAAGGAAGGGGAACCTGGGAGGATGAGAGTATTGAGAGAAGGGAAAGAGAAGAGCAGACAGCCCAGGGGACTCCGATATTGTGACCAGGCAGTACACTTGCTCCTTCTTCCCCTTTGGGCGATGGCAGACATCACTAATTAATCTGCCAGCACTCATAGATCGAGCCACTCTTCTCCGAACACCCTCAGTCTAGGTTTCAGACTCCTTCTGAATACAGCATTCTGGATAGGCTTTACCCACCGCTCAGAGTTAGTTCATAAAATAGAGCAAGAGTTCTGTCCTTCTGAGTAAGGGAAAGGGACATGAAGCCTGAGAAGAAGGACGAGTGTTGGAGACATATTTGAACCATGTGTTTGCCACATCTGTAACAGAGACAGATGGCTGAGAGGGTGGTGGCCTTAAGTCTCACACTGCATGTAAATGCCTGGCCATGGGAGAGGGGACAGGATTAGAAGTCGTCGCCTGTATTTCTGACAAGTTCCGCTCATTTTACGCCAGATGAGCTGAAGCACAAATCACTTTGTGAGCAACTCACATTTAATGTTACACTTTTCAGGGTGCTGCTACGTTGAGGTGGAGGTGAATATTTGCTGAGAGAGCAGCTTTTGTGGTGTCCTTGCAAAAATAAATAAATAAATAAATAAAGCCAGCAAGAGGCATGGACAGGGTGACAGGTGGGCCTTGCTTTGGAGAATAGCTTGGTGATTTGTGGCAGCCTCTCACCGGCCATCTAACCACATCCTCCTCTGCAAGCAATTCTTCTGTGGGAGAATCTGCTGCCTCCTCCTGTCTCTGTCCTGAAGCTGCTCAGAGCTGTGGTTGCTGTTCTCCCCACACCCACCAGGCGCAGGCTGAGCTTGGGATTGATGTGGAAGCGCACCGCGGCATTCTCAGAGAAGAAATATGCTTTTGTTTCACTTAATTTCTCTCTTTGCCCCATGAAACACCTGGGTATTCCCCATGCTCAGTAACATAGGCCATATTTGTAGAGATGTATTGGGAAGGAGGGGGACGGGGGATAAGGGTGGGAAATTAGTGGGGACTCTAGTGGGGAGATCTAATTTTCAGAATATATATATCACATTGCTTCCTTGGAAGCATTTTTGATTGTTCAACAACTAAATTTTTTCTTTTCTTTTTTTAAGAGAGAGGGACAGTGAGAGAGAGAGAGAGAATCAATTTTATTTAGTTTTTCATGTGGCTTTTGTTGCTCCAAGGCTTCATTGGGTACGTGGTGCTGGGGTTTGAACTCATGCACTTGCGCATGCCAGGCAAGCACATTAACCGCTGGGCCACTACTTCAGCCCCTAAATTTCTTAATAAAAAATAAAATAAAAATCTATGAATGGGACAGAAGTGGTGGCTCGATGGTTATGGCACTTACCTGGCATACACAAGAACTTGGGTTCAAACCCTAGCACCATGTACACAGCGAAGTGTCAGAGCAATGAAAGCCACATAAAAAACTAAATAAATAAAATTGAATTCTCTGTCTATCCAAAAAAAAAGCCACAGGCCATTTTCACAGTTACCGAGAGGCCCCCCAAACCTCAGGTGCGAATCCAAGCCAGAGATTTAGCAATACAGCTATAGAATTTTGCTATGTCTAAAGTGTATCTGGCAGTGAGGTGCATGGCAAAGCATTTGCCTAGCATGCATGGGGCCCTGGGTTCGATCTTCAGCATTGCTAAATTAATACGTGCATAACATGTATTCTCCATATCTGCAGAGGGCCCTTTCTCATTCCAAACAAAGCTTCCTTCACTAAAATAGAATAGCTTTGATTTCTTGCCATCTCCACACTTTTATAAATCCACATAAGAAACAAAACCCCCCAAGTAAAAGAATCCACACACGGGACACCAAAATTGTCTGCCACTTCCCTCCCACCCTCCACATTCCAAAGGAAATTATTAATTGTCCCCAGAGAAGGAGGCCAACTGAAAAGGAAGATACCCAGTTTATATGCTAATCCCACAAAAGCAGCAATTGCTGCTCCTCCGCTTGCCAGATCAATGGAACAAGAAATCTGAGTGACAACTTAGAAGTCATCGGTTACAGCAAACACTGCCGACGCCCCAGCCTCTGGATGAGGATTTTACTTGGTTTAGGAAGGCAAGGATGGCCTTTTTCTGTCTAGCTTGAGATTACAAGGTGTGTAATCTATCCTTTCTCTTTCGCTCCTGAATGTAAGCTTTCACACTAAGTTTTGTTTCCCAACAAGAGAAGGAGAAAGCATCACCCTCCTGGAGGCCCTGAGGGTCCCCACACCCACTCTTTTGTGTTCCCTGGAGATCTTGGACAGCACCCTGGCAAACAGCATTCTGCAAGATTATCCCACTAGTCACAGCCTTCAAGGAATAAATATCTAACACCTTGTTCCCTTTTGCAGTTCAAAAGCCACTGTCACTGGGGTACACTGGTGGTTTAAAAAAAGACTATAATTCATATGCAAACTAGAGGACGATTTTCATGATTTCATAATAAAATGTTGAAACGCTTTGATCTTGAGTTGTAAGGAGGTGTGAAACAGTGCCTCCGAAACAGACAGATATTTGTGTAAGCATCCTTTATGTATTGCCAGTGCGGAATAATAACATATCAAAGCCCCAACTTACCTCATCTGCCTGGTACAGCCAAGGCATAAATAAAGGGGAACAATGGAATTACTATTACTCACTCTCCGAGAGCCAGCGACATCACTGTATCCTTTATAATTGCTGGCAAGAAGATTAATGTTTTGTTAAATATCAGAGCAAGGTCACAAGGGTGCTTGCAGTCCTGTCTAAACATCTAGTCTTTAAGCTCCTACTCTCTCACTTGTTTTTTTTTTTTTTTTTGCGGAAATGAACTTGTAGCATTTCCTCTAATTATGGTGATTTTTGCTTCTGAAAGCGGGCCTACCTCATCACCCCATTCCAAACACGCTCACACATGCGCGCGCGCACACACACGTGCGCGCACACATCTTCCCCCCTGTGATATTTGGGGACAGGCTTGATTTAGCAGCAGCATATGGGCAATGTTGTCACGAGGCGACCTTGCCCTTTAAGCCAATGTGGAAAATTCATTGCCTGTCACTGAGGCCCAAAGCAAGGGGCTTGTGCTTAAGAGCTCGACTTTATTGGGGTCCTCCAGGGGCTCCCTCCCAAAGACCGCTATCATCGTGCGTGGTTCTTCTGTTATGTTTAGCCGGCATGCCTGTCCATACAGATGTTTCCAACAGCAAACAGTTCATGACCCAGAAAGAACAAAATAGTTTGGCTTTCTCCAGCTTTCAGCACCTGTTTAAAGCAAAGGGCCTTTGAATCTGTGTGCACGGATCAGAAGGCCAGGCCACCACTGGAGAGAGGCCACTTCACGGTGCAGCATATCTTATAATGTGCTGGCAAACCCAAACCATCACATGCAGCGACCCTCACTGTCTTAACTCCCAGATGCGGTAGAGGAAGACAAACAGCTGGTACCACAGAAAGATCGACAGTTTCTGTGCAGAGATTGTCCCATGTATCTGTCAGTGTGTGTGTACCACATCAGAAATTAGCTCAGGTATTTCACATCCTTCCCTCTATCATTCATTCTACATGTTTCAAGGTAATGCCATGAACATGCTTTGGTAGGGCACTGGGCTCTAGATTTGCCATTTGTGTGACTTCTGCAGACCATAGTAGACTTAACAAGCTCTTCAGCATTGAATGACCTGGGATAACTCTGGGGATGGCAGAGGCTCTTAACATGACCCCGAAAGGAATAAATACCAATATTTAGAGGGTACATGGCTAAAGAAGTAACAAAAGGGCTGTCTCATCTGGCAGAATTTGAAGACAAAGAAATGCTCTGAAAGTTGCAGAAGGGGTGTAGGGGCACCTTTGAAAGGGCCCCTTCATCTCACCATTCCGTATCTCTCCCCTGCATAAAGTGTCTTTAAACCGTAGCTCCATTTGCTTATTTGTTTGTTTTTCTTTCTTGCAGCTCAAGGAGGAATTCAGAGGTAAGACAGCTAAGAGGGAAGATGGGTGTTAATATGCAATTAGATGGGAAGGGAGGATGTCCTGACTTTGGGGACTTGCCTAGGCTTCATGAATCTCAGGGACAGCTGGAACATAGAGCTACAGTTACCATGTACCCTCTTGCCTCAGCAAGAGATAAAACCCATGATATGCCAACTAATATGGATGCCTGTACTCCGTGTGCTCCGTAGGACCTCACTCAAAATGGGTTGAATCAGTAAGGTGCTGTATGGACGGATGTATGTACGTATGTACTTATGGATGGATGGATGAACAGATGGATGATTATGCAAATTGACCACAAGGTAGACTAGATAGGTAGTCACCCAGTTACACCAAGATCTATAGTCTAAGTCTTGCCTACCGCTGATTTTGTAAATTAAGCTTTATTTGAACCCAGCTATGACCATTTATGATTTGCCTGTTTTCATGATCAAGACAGAGTAGAAATATTGTTACGGAGGAGATGAAGCCTGAAAAGCCTAAATTACTTGCTATCTGTTTCTTTACACCAGCCCCTTAGCTACACTAGGTTTTCTAAGTCTGAATTTTCTTTTTCCTCTTTTTTTACTTTGTTACACATTTTAAGATAGGCGGCTGCCATGGTTTGGCTGTGGTTTGAATGTGTTCCCAAGGATTCATTTGGAACTTTGATCCTCAGGGTGGCAATGTTGGGAGACGATGTGGAAACTTTGGAAGGCAGGGGATTGCAAGGTGACAGGGTGATCAGATGCTGCTCTTGGAAGAGATCAACACGATTCTCATGGGACCCTGGGTAATTATTGTTATGAAAAGGCAAGCCTGGTCCCTCCGCACCCTCTCTGGCTTCCTGTCTCACCATGTGGTCTCTCTGTCCTGCAGAGGCTTCCACCATGATGCCATCTCCCATGAGGTGACTCAGTCAAGGGAGGAGGGGTCCCTCCTCAGAGTCCTCACCATGCTCTTTAGACTTTGAGCCTCCAGATCGGTGAGCTAAATCAACACCTTTTGTTACAATTTACCCAGCCTTAGGTAGTTTATTACATTAATGGAAAATGGATTTGCACAGTAGTAACCACATCATACACTCTTCTAACTTGTATGAGCTCCAGTAAACATTCTTGGCAGTAAATAAGTAAATAAGCATATTTTGGTAGAAGACCAGTAAAACAAGCCAACTATTTTGTCTTCTGGAGCTCAGTTGAAGAAATGATAATCTTTTCCAATTCAGAAAAAAGAAAAGTCAATGTGATGGATTTTTTTTTTTTAGATCCTGCAAGGTATACGCAAAACGCTATTGCTTTGTTAAGGGAATTTCACACTGACATGAAAGGTCATATTGTTTTCTCTTGTGGGCTCATTTTAATGAAATGAATAGCTTTTCATCTTATCACATTCCCTTTAGGATTTTAGAAGCTATCCTCAGGACACCTTAGAATCTTATAACTTTAAGATATAAATGTGAAGAGTGGGGATTATTTGTGTTCATCCAAGTGTGTGTGTTGAATCTTCTGTTCCTGCTGGGCTGGGAGGATTACCTCACTTGGCTTCCCAAAATCTGGGAGGAGCAGATCTAAGCAGCTGCTAAGATAAGATGAAGTTGATTTTGCATTCCTTAGACAAGTCAGTAATGAACTCAGAGCAGGACAATTGTTCTCCATTATCTGCTTCAGGTCCACTGACACCAGCAGTTGGCAGAAAGATCACAAGATCACACAAGGTTCTCCAAGAAAACATAGCTACTAGAAGCCATCACCTGGAAAGCCAAGCTTTAGATGGCAACACCTTAGACAACGATGATGCATGAACTTGACAAAAATGATCTACAAGCAGGACAGTGGTGGTGGGGGACTGAAGGCAAAACTCTAAGGACAGTGGATTATATTGTTTATTGTGTTATATTTGTCATGGTCACATTCTGTGCTGTACGGTGTTGTTACTGCTTTCTGCCACATCAATGCAAGAACCTCACTGGCCACCAGGTAAAGCCACAACCTCACTCCCGTTAACCACCTAGAAGGTCAACGCAGTGGGCAGCTTCTATGATGACCCCTGATAATTGCTATCTCCTGCTACTCCTGTCCTTGTGCAGTATCCTTCACCTGGGTGTGAGCTAGTCATAGACACTTGCTTCTAATGAATGGAACACTGAAGAAGTAATGCAATATTTCTGATGCTAGGTTATGGGAATCACTGACTTCTCTCTGGCTCACTTCTCTTGGCGTTTTATTTACTCTCTTAAGAACAGTTGTAAAATCCCTATCTGCTTGAGACTCCACAAGTTTAGGAAACAAGGAGTCTTCCAGCAATAGTTGGGGAGGACCTGAGGCCTCAGTGCAATAGCCCGCAAGGAACTGCCAGCAGTCACAGAAAGGGGCTAGGGATGGGATCCTTCCACAGTTGAGGTTTGATGACTATAGCTCAAGTGACAGAGAGATCCCGAGCCAGAAGACCAGCTAAGCTGCATTCTGTAGATCCCTGATCTACAGAAACCATAAAGTTATTGCTTTTCTGTAAACCAATAAATTGTGCATAATTTTCTGTGAAGCCATGGAGCAGTAATGTAATCAGGATTCACCCCTAGCTTACTTTGCCCTTTATCAACCTTAATTCAAGGTCTTCCATCTTCATAACAATCAATGTGTTCATCATCTTTTCTGTTTTTCTTTTGAGGGCTCAAAACTCTAATCTAGGGATAAGCAACTGATGTGTTAACTCTGTTCCTTTCTTGCTAAAGAAATTCTGTTCTGGTTTCTATTGCTGCATAAGAAGCTACTCAAAGCTTAATGGCTTCAAGCAATTCCATTCTACTTTAGCACCTAGCTTCTTTAAGTAGAAATTTGGGCTTCCTGTGGCTGGCAATCTGCCTGGCAATCAACTGATATCACACAGAGTTATTCAATGGATGCCTGGTCTGAAGGGACCAAAGTAGCTTCTCCTGCCTCTGGTGCTTTGGCAAGAACACCTACATGGGCCTTTCTGGCATGCAGGTCTCAAGGTAACGGGACTTCCTACACAGCAACTGGCTGTCCCAAGAACGAGGGTCTCAACAAGTTTGGCTTCATGTTCATTCTCTAAAGAAACATTTCCTGATGGAATGTAACTCCTCATGAGTGGAACACCAGACCCAAGAAATGCTAGGGGAAACAAAAAAGATAATGAAGCCCAAATAAGTTGGAAAATATTACCTTTTATAGCTCCCTCTTGGATGGTCAAAATGCACATTTAACACATTTAAGGCCTTAAGAGTCAAGAGCAAAATTTAAGTTGTTTAACCAAATCCTTCCCAAATATATTGATGATTGAACTCTAATCTTATTTTCATATGTCAGAAAAATATCTGACAGTTGGAAATAAGGCAAAAAGGTTGACAGTGTGTTCTTTTGATGTCAGTTATCGTAGTGAAGTCCCACCACTACTTCCCTGGACAATGCTATTCAAAAGATCATTTTGCAGTGTCGGAAATGTTCTGTGCTTCTCAATATGGTAGCTGTCAATAACACATGGCTACTGAACACTTGAAATGTGGGTAGCATGACTGAGAAGCTGAATTTTAATTTGATTTAATTTTCATTTATTTACATTTAAATAGTCAAGCGAGCCCAGTGCACACTATTAGACAGCACAGGACTAGGGAAACATTCTTAGGTCAGCTCACTGTTTACTTTGATTGAAGGTCCCACACTTGATGAAGTCACCGTGACCCCTGGGATGATCAGATCTTTTCTGCTACTGACTTGTCCTTCTCCACTCCCAGGATCAACTCATAATCAAAGAACTAACTGACAGTTCCTGACCCCAAAGGATATCTCATGACACCTCTCAAGGCTGAAGTTATTCTCATTGCTTGTGATGGTTAATTTTATGTGTCATCTGGACTGGACCATGAGACACCCAGATAGCTAGTTAAGCTTTATTTCTGGTTGTGTCTGTGAGGGTGATTCTGGAAAAGGTTAGCGTTTGAATGAGTGGGTATAATGGTTTAGAATGCTCAGTGCAGGACCCGGTTCTCAGAAATCCTCCATGGTGGCTGCTGCTGCCTTGACATGGGCTCCCTGTTAGACCATGATATTGAAACACCAGGTGATAGGAATTTCGAGAGTGGGGTCATAGGTTGTTACGATAATGTATTGGAGACTCTGAAGCCAGACTGCCTGAGTTAAAATTTAGGCTTGACCACCTACTGTGTATGTGTTTTTGGCGATGTTATTTGACTTTTCTAGGTCTCAGATTCACCGCCCCCCCTATAAAATGGAGATACTAATAAGAAAACTTCATAGGGGTGTGATAGTGAACTCATTCCTAACATTTCCAGGGAAGCAGAAAAACAGTAGGAAGTATCCTCAAGGATAAGATGGACCTAGCTGTCCTTGCTACCAGACACCCTTCCATCTTATGCCCACCCCATCCCAGTTAATAACCATCTGTTAGTCAGTTTTCCACCACTGTAGCAGACACCTGGGATAACCAACTTATAGAAAGGATTTATTTTGGCTCAGTTTCAAAGGTTCAGTTCATGGCTAGATGGCCCATAGCTCTGGGCCTGTGGCAAATCAGCACAGCATCGTGGGGAGCACCCAACAGAGCAGTCATTCACTTTGTAGCCAGGAACAAATGAGGCAGGAAGAGGAACTGGTTCTCATAATACCTTTCCAGGCCATGCATACACAAGCCAGAAGACCTTCCACCAGGGCCCACCACTTAAAATTTTTCTACAACCTCCTTTAGCATCAAGCTGAGGATTAATTCTTTCATATAGATTGGGAGGCTGAGGCAGGAGGATCACAAATTCGAGGCTCATCCTGCAACTTAATGGGATCCTGTCTCAAAAACCAATGTGGATCTTTGGGGGACATTCCAGATCCAAAATAGAGCACCGCCTTCTGGCCCTAGTGACTCTCACTGATAGAACCATCCCACTTCAAGAGAACAGACAGGAAAGAGGTGTGTACAGACATAAACAGAATATCTCAAGGTCCAAGGAGCCCTAAGTGTTGTCTAAAGGAGGGACATGAGTTTCAGGTAGACATGAGGGCCCCTTGGCCTCAGAGTCTCCTCAGCCAAGTACCAGAGTGGAGTTCATTGAACATTCACCAGCGTTAAGGGCCTCTCTTGCCTGGCTCCAAGGTGGGTGCTGAGGGAAAGGGTTAAGTGCTTGCTTAGGACAGAGCTAACACCTGGTGAAGATTTGGTGACTTGCTATGGCATCTCATTTCGGATTCGCCATGGTTTCTAGCTGTGTAAGATCTGACTATTCTCCGATCCTGAGACAACCCGCAGACGACAAGGAATAAGCTTTAGTTGAACTGGAGAGGACACAAAGCCACTTTATCTCTTCAAAGAGAATTCAGGAGCATGGTGGGATGATCAGACAGACCTGGGGAGACAGGAGGCCTCAAGTTCCCAGCGGCCATCGTATTCTGGATTCATAAGGTCAAACTTTACAGCCATGTTACTGCCACATTTGATAATCCCTATCAAAGACATGCTATCTGTTTCATCTCTGCATTAAAGAATTTTAAAAGGATTTCTCTGTTTTCTCATAATGAAGTCTATAAGAAAGCAATATGTGACGCAGAATTAAAGAAATAGAAGCACATTTCTTAAAAGACAACATATGCACCAAGTTGTCCACTGTAATGCAAGTTACTTATATTACCAGGAGGAATTCTAGCAATAGAAGTATAACATTAATTTAAAGTCACATAGTTATACCTTAAAGCTTGGGAGGCTGAGTCAGGAGGATCGCAAGTTCAAAGCCAGCCCCAGCACCTTAGTGGAGCCCTGAGCAACTTAGCTAGATCTTGCCTCAAAATAAAATATAAAAAGGACTGGGGATGTAGCTCAGTGGTTAAGCACTCCTGGGTTCAATCCCTAGTACCCCCAAAAAAGTCACACACAGAAGCATCTTTGGGTAAAACTAGATTGAAGCTAGAAGGGGGTGCCCTGATATTTAAGGAGTTGCTCACTCTCAGGGAGGTGCAAATACAGGATGGTCATCTGAGAGAGAGTGCCTGCTTAAATCTGAGGTCAGTCCCTTGCCTGCCTCTCCATCACTGGGGCCCAACACATCCTTTGTGTCAATCATGGTTTTTTTTTTTTTTAATTGTGGTAGAAACACTTAACAGAAAATCCACCCCCCTAACAAAATTGTAAGTGTACAATATAGTTCAGTCGACTCTAGGCTCAACACTGCCTAGATTTCTAGTGTTAGCTCATCTTGAATGGTTAAAATTTCATGCCTCTCAACTGGCAATTTCCGATTTATTTCTCCACCCGCCTATTCTCTAATTCTGAGTTTGCCTCATAGACACCAATATAAGGGACTCAGGCAGGATTTGTCCTTCTCTGACTGGTGGATTTCACTTGGCTTAATGTTCTCAGAGTTCACCCATATTGTCTTTGTTATGGGGGTGCAGTGACTGAGGCAGGAGGATCATGAGTTCAAGGGCAGTCTGAGCAATTAGACCTGTCCCAGAAGGAAGGAAAGAAGGAAGGAAGGGAGGGAGGGAGGGAGGAAGGAAGGAAAGAAGGAAGGAAAAGGGAAGGAGAAGGGAAGGGAGGAAAGAGAATGGAAGGGAATGGAGAAAAAAAAAGAAAGGCCAGGAAAGCATATTGCAGGATTTCCTTGTTGAGACTGAAAGGTATTCTGCTATATGTATATACACTACTTTCTTTATCCATCATCCCTTGGTGGGAATTTAAATATAAGGCCCAAAACTGTAAAACTCTTAGAAGGAAACAGGGGAAAATCTCTACAATGCTGGTCATGGAATGATTTCACAGATATGACCACAGAAGCCCAGGTATCAAGAAAAAAACGAAGTGTGGGAATCTAACCACGCTGAAAGTTCTACACAGCAGAAGAAATCACTCACAGCATGAAAGGCCATCTATGAAATGGGAGGAAGCACTTCCGAACTGTATATTTGATAAGGAGTTAATTTCCAAAATAAACAAGGAGCTTTTACCATTCAGTAGCAACCAAATAAATAACCTGATTTAAAAGTAGGCTGAAGATGTGAATAGATGTATCTCCAAAGGAGCCACATAAATGTGCAATATGTACATAATAAGATGTTCAACATCTCTAAACATCAGGGGAGGCAGAGGAAGGAGATGTCGCAGTGAGATATCACCTCACACCTGCTAGGAGGGCTAATAACCAAACCCCAAGACAGGTGCTGGTGAGGATAAGGGAGCTATGCTCCCTGTTGGTGGGAATGCAAAGTGTCACAGCTGCCATAGAATACAACGTGGAAGTTCTCAAAATATTAGGAATAGAGCAGGGCGTGGTGGTACACATGTGTAATCCCAGTGACCCAGGAGGCCGAGGCAGGAGGATTGAAAGTTAGAGACCAACTTCAACAACTTAATGAGGCTGTAAGCAACTTAGCGAGACTCTGTCTCAAAATAAAAACATGATAAAGGGCTGGGAATGTGGCTCAGTGGTTAAATGCCCCTGGTTCAATCTCGAGTACAAAAAAGAAAAGAAAGAAAGAAAGATTAATTAGAAATATAAATACCAATGGTCCAGTAATCTCAATTTTTGATATTTACCCCAAAGAACTGCAATCAAGATCTCAGAGAGATATTAACGGAGCCTGGAGCAGTGGTTCAGTGGTTCCCACACTTGCCTGCCATGCTCAAGGATGCAGGTTCAAACCCTAAGACCATGTATACACCAAAGTGTCCCAGCAATGAAAGCCACATGAAAAACTAAATAAAATTGATTCTGTCTTTCTCTCTTTAAAAAAAAAAAAATAGAGAGATATTAGCACTCCAATCTTTACTGCGGCAGTACTCATGATAGCCAAGATGTGGGAATAACCAAGGTTTTTAAAAGTCCCAGGTGATCTTGAAATTCTCTGATGAACCTGTTGACAAATTAACATGTAAACACACTCTTTGGATGATTGCACTCACCGGAGTTTGCCGGCAGCTCTCTGGGTTGGAAATGGAAAGGCAGGGAATAACTAGGGCTTTTCCCCACTGAGAGCCACCAAGCTCCCGGCTGGGATGTGCATCTCTGAAGGTGCATCTTGCTTTCTGTTCAACGGAGAGGCTTTTTGAGACTGCAAGTCGAGGTGAGCAAGCACCAAACGGGAGTAGGGCCGGGTGGGAGCAGGTACGTGATCCCCAGCAGGGACCAGGGAGGAAGCTGAGCACGCAAGCCCCCAAAGCGCGAATCTTCTCCTTGCGATACGTCTTTGTTTCCATAGGTATTTATTTGTGTTTTTCTCTGACTGTTCTGCATGTCATTGAGAGTGCGAAGACATATTGTACGTCCTAAAGAGAAGCAGTAAAAAATAATTTAACTTATTTCTTTCATGTCTGAACGTATTAATTCTTGCTTACATAAGGAAATACTAAAAACAAACTGTAAACAAGGAATCATTTGGAATCAGATTATGCATGAATAACGACACATTCCCATCTAAGATGTGTGGTGGGGGGGTGAGATCTAGTTTTACTGCCAGCGCTCTAAAAAATGTTTTTCTTTTGCAAAGGAAATTACTCAGAATGTAATAAAAACGTGTTTTCCACTCTAAAAGGATTAATTTACCTTTTGTGTCATGAGAAAATAAATGCAATCAATATCTCAATTCTCTCCTCTATAGAGAAAGATAGTTTTCAAGTTTGGATCCTGAGGAATGTTGCCTGAGCCTTGACTTCCTACTGCTCACATTCTGCTTCCCTTATACTTTCTCTGTTACTCGGATCTCCTTAGGTCCCCATGCCTTCTGCTCTCTCTGCTTCCTTCTCCAACTCTGGACCCTCTTCTCCATGTGTCCCCTTCTTTCTTTTTTCTCCTCTTTCCAAAAAAAGGACAGTGAGAGAGAGAGAGAGAGAGAGACAGAAAGAATCACATTTTATTTTAGTTTTTCACATGGCGTTTGTTGCTCCGACACTTAGTTGTGTACATGGGCACTGGGGTTATGAACCCATGTACCTGCGCATGCCAGGCAAGCGCCGTAACCGCTAAGCCACCACACCAGCCCCGCTTCTTTCTTATGATCTGCTCTTATCTCCTCAGTACCCTGAAACTGAGAAGCCCAAAGTGCTCTAAGATGGTCTCAGAGGCAAGCAGCCAATGCAGGCTCCAGGGATGGGATCTGCTTCATCTTCAACACCTGCATTTATTACTTAACCTTGCAGTATCTCTTCACCCTTTCTCACTTGTAAGAGAGATGAAAACCAGAAGCTTAGATAGGCTAGTTTTTGTTGTTATTCTTTTTTAAGACAGAGAGAGGGAGAGTAAGAGAAAGAGCAAGAGAATCAATTCTCTTAATCTTTTCATCTGGACTTTGGTTTTCCAACACTTCGCTGTGTATGTGATTCTGGGTTTGAACCTGGGCCCTTGCACAAGCCAAGCAAGCGCTCCCACCACTGAGCCAGCACTCCAGCCACTGATAGCCTAGTTCTAAGCAATGAATACCTGCGAATGCTCAGCACAGTACTGAAGCCATCACTCCTCACCTCTTCTCCTTTGTTTTGGATGGATGTAGAGATTCTATATGGAAACAACCCTTTATTCCAATTTCTATCCTGCTCATGAGCAGACTTCATCCGCTATTTGCCTTAAAGATCACTGCAAAGATTTTTTTTTTTAAGAGAGAAGGACAGCAAGGGAGAGAGAGAGAGAGACAGAGAGAATCAATTTTAATTGAATTTTTCATGTGGCTTTTGTTGCTCTGACACTTCGTTGTGTATGTGGGTGCTGGGGTTTGAACCCATGTACTCGCACATGCTTTGCAAGTGCAGTAACCACTTAGCCACCACGCCAGCCCCCAAAATTTCAGTGCTTTTTTTTTTCAGGGCTGAGGACCGAACTCAGGGCCTTGCGTATGCTAGGCAAGCGCTCTGCCACTGAGCTAAATCCCCAACCCCTGCAAAGATGGTTTTTATTACTAATTTTTTCTTGACATTTACTTTATTGAATTTCAAACTAAAGAGTTGGAAGGCTCCTTTAAAATCCATCTATCTGGGGCTGGGCAGTAGCTCACCAGTTAGGGTGCTTGCCTGGCATGCACAGGCATGTGGGTTTGAACCCCCGCACCACACACACAATGAAGTGTTGGAACAACGAAAGCTACATGAAAAACTAAATAAAATTGATTTTCTCTCTGTTTGTCTCTCTCTCACTGTCCTCTTAAAAAAAAAAATCCATCTATCCCTCCAGCCAAGCAACAAATACTTGCTGAGCACTGTACTAGGTCCTAGAAGAGAGGCGTGAACAAACCCGAGGACCCGGGCTCTCACAGTGCTAACTCTTGTAAGCAGGCATTGAACACCTGAAGCATCCATTATGAGGACGGTTACCAGCCTCAGTTTGACCCAGACTTAGTTTAGTTTTGGGGAGGGGAGGTCAGGTCAAGTGTACCAGCAGGGACATTGCTTGTGCTAAGGCTCGAGGGCTGCAGGTGCTGAAAGAAGCAGGGAAACGAAATCACATGAGAAGACCGTGAAGATGACCTTGCAAAACCCCTGGGGGAGTTTGTGCTTTATCAGAGGGGCACAGGGAAGCTGAGAAGAGTTGACAAGGACATTGCACCAAGAGACAGACTTAACGAGGGCAGCTCTCTGGCTGTGCTCTGCAGTGCACAGAAGCCAGGCAAGAAAAAAGTGTTCTAAGGGTGAGTTGATGGTGGCGTGGGCGTGGGCGTGTGAGGCAGATGGCATAGAAAGTCTAGATCAAGAACTCTGCTATAGATGGGACAGAATTGGCCTGGAGAGAATAGGCCAGGGAAAAAGAAAGATTGGCCCCAGGAGCACACAGATGGACAGTAGAACCAGTGACTCCTAAGGACCAACTTCCTCTTAAACGGATGCACATCAGCCTCTGAACCATCTGCAGGGGAACTGCTCTCCAGACAGAGACTATGCAGGAGCACAGACTCACCAACATGTATTGGAATATAGGTTGGAGAAGGTCAGAAAAGAAATCCACCACGGTACAGCGGGCAGAGCAT
Organism: Aplodontia rufa; assembly: GCA_004027875.1. NCBI lineage: Eukaryota > Metazoa > Chordata > Mammalia > Rodentia > Aplodontiidae > Aplodontia > Aplodontia rufa. The sequence continues at coordinate 37,932 of PVKS010004409.1, read as the reverse complement.
GGGAACCAGACAGCAGTTATGCTCAAAAAGTTGACAAGACTTCCCTGAGCAGGAGATCCTTCTCTTTGATCTTAAAAGATACACAGGAACTCACTGGATTTAGAGGGAGAATATTCCAGGCAGGGGGCACAGCATACATGCAGGACACAGAGGCAAGAACTCCAACTGAACTTATTCAATAATTTACTGATATCAGTATGGACCTGTGGATATTTATCTTGTTCTATCTTATGATATTATTATGCTATCATTTTTATTGTGTTGTTCTAACTGCAATAGTTTTGTTATTGAGAGCTTCTTCCCTTTGGCTCCTTTATCATTTTCTGAGCACTTCTTGGCTTTCTGGTACATGAGATGCTTCAGACTTAGCTTGGATTTTCCCTGCCCCAGCCTCTGGAATCCACTATTCCTTTTAGGAGACTTTGGCTAGGATTTCTCAGGAAAACAAGTGTTGGCATACAGGAAGCTGGCTAGATTGAAGGCATGGAGAAAGCAGGGGTTACAGGAAGCAGAATGCACCATGGTTGGTGACTGGGAATGTGGATGAGTATGCACCTTGGAGAACTATTTTTCTACTTTTTAACTTTTCTTCCTGGAAGTTAAGATATTCATAGAAGGACAGCTTCAAAACCCAAATCATAGAATCTTTAGATTTTATTCACGAAGGTTCCCAGGGCATGGGGAAGTCACATACAAGTCTCTAGTTTGGGTGACCTTCTCCAGGGTTTGTGACTCTAAATGTATCACCCTAGGCGGATCTGTAGCTTCTCTTCCAAAACAGATTCTAACTCTCTGAAGCACAAAGGCATGTAGCTCGCGCCTTGAAATGCAGCTCATGCTGCAGGGCCGTGCACATAGAAAGTGATCAGGAAATGCCTCTTTGCTAATTGATCCCAGAGTGTTTCTGTAGGAAGAGGCAAGAAATCCTCAGTCCTTTGGCTTTGCTCTGCTTTGAGCATGGTACAAAGCTGCCCATCATTCAATCTTAAAGTTATTAGTAACAACATTTGAGAACTTCATGTATTCAAGACTTTATATTAAACACTACTATTGAATTAGCGCCTATAAACCCTCACCACAAAACAAATTTCTATCATTATCCCCTTCTGCAGATGAGGAAACTGAGATCTGGGTTCACTGCTGATGACAGGTAGGGTCTTCATTCCCAGCCTGGGCAGTGTGACTTTAGAGCCAAGCTTTAAACCATTACACCACCCTGTAGCCTGCATTTCACTGAACCTGGATTTATCATTTTTTAAGAGAGAGAGAGAGAGCGGGAGAAAGAATCAATTTTGTTTACTTTTAATCTGGTTTTAGTTTCTCCAACACTTATTTGTATATGTGGACCTGGGGTTTGAACCCACGTCCTCACACATGCCAGGAAACCACTACAGCTGAGCCATAGCTCCAGCCCCTAATGTGGATTTATTAAGCCTCCATTAAGTATCAGGCACTGGAAACACAAGGACAAAGACTGACAAACAGGATAAGCCATGAATCACTGCTCTCCTTAAAGCATTTTATCTGGAACTTCCCAGGAACCACAGCTTGGAATGGGCTCTTGAAGGACACTGCAGCCCAACAAGCTCACAAAATGTACTGGAATCTGCTTAACTGAGTTCAAATCCCTACTGGTCCACTTCATAGCAAAGTGACTTGGGGCAACTTAGCCTTTCTGAGGCCTTGCTTCCACCTGGGGATAATGGGGAGTCTGGCCTCACAGGGTGTTGCTTAGTTAGAATCATGCTTGGCCCCCACGTAGCTACTCCATAAGCTTTCAGATTTTTAAATCTACTTTATTGATATGCAATTTATGTGCAAGAAATTAAACCCATTAAAGTGATACAGTTGGTGAGTTCTCATATCTGTGTTCACATTGAGGAAGTATCAATGCATCAAAAGGCAGCTATCACTTTATCTTTAGCATAGCTGTGTTCACTTCAAGGCAGTGCTGTGGGGATTTGTGGCCTTTAGAACAGTGCTGGACATGCAATCCCTACTCCATAAATGAGAGCCATTTTTAACATTATCATTAGCCATTAAAACTCACTCACTGGGAAGAGTTACCTAGGAACTTGTGATAAAAAAAAGAAAGAGAGAGAGAGAGAGAAGCTTTAATCTAAGGGAGAAAAAGAGCCAGACATCCAGCCAACATGGCAGATGCCGAGTGGCACCTGTGATCTGATCTACTCCCTATTCAAGTGGCGAAGGGCTCAGAACTTAAGATGTGTACCCAGAGGGTCACCACAAGAATTCCCAGCAGCGTTCTGCTCCGTGGCTGGTCAGGGGTCTCAGAGAGGGAAAGCAGCCCCTCTACTCCTGGGCCAAAATCAGAGAGGTCACCCAAGAAAAGGATCCTCCCCCAACCTTCCTTCTGCAGCTTTGATGGAGCTGCCAGATCACTGCCTCCCACCGCCAGCCCAAGTTTCATGTTTTAAGGAAGCATTGCCAAAAAAGTCGCTCGTGTAGACTCCCAGGAAAACAAGCGCTGGGAGGAGTAATTTCATCAAGGCAGGAGCCCCGCAGTGGCTGGCTGCTCCTACAGACACCATATCTGTTCACCTTTCATAAATGTCAGGCTTGAAATAAAAAAGACAGGATAATGAGGTCTTATTGCCACAGAAGCAAGCGTGCACCTACTAATTAACCCACAGACCACTAACAAACGTGCTGTTTAGATGCCTCTGTCGCATTTGCTGCACTTATCAGATGCACAAATAGCTTGGGCTCAAACGATCTGATTTCCTTACCCTCCTCTGCTATTTTTAAAACGTTTTAAATGGCCTCGATGATTCAACATCTGTTCATTCATTCAGCACACACTGGCATAATACCCACTGTGTGCAAGCCATCCAGCCGGGGCTTTGGGAGGTCTCGGAGGACAGTATTCTATGGAGAGTGGAGGCTTTGCACCCAACATTACGATTTGTTCTTTAGCCTCAGCCCTTGACAAATACACTATAAAACGCTGCCAGCCTACCTGATTCACGTGCTGGTGGAAGATGGTGATAATGCCACTGTCCCTTGCACAGTGTTGTTGTTGGGGGGGAGGTCAATCAGATGACATAATTGTGTAGCAGTTGGAAAGTGGTGCTTATTCCAAAGAAGGAACAAGTGGGGGAAAAGGAGGAAAGGGAAGAAAGATGAAGAAGAGAAGGTGGAGGTGACAAGAGAGGAAGATAAACGAGGAGGAGACAGAGAAGAGGGAAAAGATGAGAGCTCTGGCCCAGCACAGTGGTGCACACCTGTAACCCCAGCTTCTCAGGAGGCTCAGGCAGAAGAATCTTCACAAGTTCAAGCCCAGCATTGGCAGCTTAGGAAGACTGTCTCAAAACAAAACAGAAATAATAATAACAAATTAAAAATAAAGACAGGGCTAGGGATGTAGCTGAGTGGTATACAGCTTGCCTAGTATGTGTGAAGCCCTGGATTCTATCCACAGCACTGAAAGAGAAACAAGAGGAAAAGATGAGCTCCAGGTCTCACTGACCTCCTGATCTGCTAAGAAACACTGATGTGGGTCAAATAACTAGGCAACCACTGTGGGCTAAAGTATTCTCCCCAGGTTCGTATGTGGAAGACCTAGCTTCCAGTGCCTTAGAATGTGACTGTATTTGGACGCAGGGATTTTAGAGAAGTGAGTAGGTAAAAAGAAGTCATTGGGTCGAACCCTAATCCAGTGTGACTGGAAGCCTTATGAGAAGAGGTTAGGACACAGGGGGAAGACTATGTAAAGACACAGCAAGAAGGTAGCCATCTACAAGTTCAGGACAGAGGCCTTAGCCTGCGGCCAACCTTGCTTATTCTGCGATTTGGCACTTAGAGTCTCTAGAACTTTGAGGAAGTTATCTTCTGTGGTTTAATCCACCCAATCTGTAGTACTCTCTATGGAAGACCTGGTGAACTAATAGAACAACTGGTAACATTGAGCAAGGCTTAACAGACATTTAAAGAAAGCAACTAAATCTTACAATGGGATCAGGCAGCAGAGATGGTGGATGGCGAGAACATCACAGGACGAGTATTGAGTCCTTCAGCAAAAGCCCGGAGATTAGATGCACACGGTGTATTGCGGCATGGCAGGGACTCACAGTTGGCTTGGCAGGTAGGGAGCAGGGGAAGATGAAGTTACAAAAATATGGCCTGCCTGGTCTGGGGAGGCCCCAAATACTTTGTTCTGATGGTGGTTGCAAGCTCTGAATGGGAAGCAGATCTCAGAGGTGAAGACCCAAAGTGAGAGAAACAATTCCAAATCCTGTCACCTGGGATATTATGTGTAAGGAATAGTTTTGTATGCAAGTATTCTTCACTCTGGAAACAAGGCTCCCTAATACATGCTCTGTAATAATTTTGTCTCTTTCTAAAGGAATATTTTACTAATTACTGAATTTAATTCTAACAACCTTGTAGTAGTCTGAATGGTGGCCCCTGAAAAAGATATACCCTTGTCCTAACTCTCAGAACCTGGGTAGGTGACCTTATTTGGAATGATAAGATCTTCACAGATGTGCTTAAATTAAGGATCTCTAAATTAGTCATCCTGGATTATCCAGGGGGGCCTGACTCCAATGACAAGCATCCTTACAAAAGACACAGAAGAAAGACAAGAAGAGAATGTCATGTGAAGATCTCAGGGGAAGCTGGAGTCTATCAGCCACGAACCAAAGGAGGCCTGGTGCTACCAGAAGCTGAAAAAGACAAAGCAGGATTGTTCCTGGAGCCTTCAGAGGGAGCACAGCCTGCAGGGACCTTGACTCAGGACTTCTGGTCTCCTATACAGTCAGATGATACATTTTTGTCTTTTTAAGTCACCAGGTTTGCAGTGATTTTTAAGGCAGCCCTGGTAGACTTCACACTATAATATAAACCATTTGAAGAGGGTGGAGGAGGGATCCAATGAGGAAAGGTTCTTCTCTCATATGAATTGGTCCCTGGCTGCTTGAACCCAGGGACCTTCTCAGTGGATTGGCATATCCCAAATGCAGCCCGTGAAACAAGGAGAGATTTGGAAGGCTGGCAGGTAAGTCAGTGCACCATCCTGCTGAATTGCTGATGGAAGGAAATATCTTAGAGAAATGGGGCTCAAATCAAGTGGTGAAGGCTGGGCAGCCTTAGCTAGGGGTAGGGTCACATGAGGGAGGTGGACTAGTGCCAGCTAAGGCACACAAGTATCCGTAGTTACCAGGATCCAACAGATGGCAAAAAATGTGACCAGAAAAGACCTTGAATTTCAGGCTAATGTCTATAAGTAAAAAGTTTTTACCTGGCCTATAAGAAACCTGTTTACCAAAGCTGGTCCTTTGGATTAGTGGTTAGCAGGATTCATTCATACTTCATTAATTTAACTGCCAATCACAAGCCTTGCAAAGACCATCAGCAAACCTATTGACTGACCAGAATAACGTTCATCAGACTCACTGCACTAGCAGAGAATGTTCCATTGCTAGAGTCACAATATAGGGACAATCAGGGAGCTTATTTACAGGGCTTTAAGGTCAGGTCTGAGTGAATTTGAGACGAGTCTTACATGTTAGGAAGACGGTTGGAACAAGACAGAGTGTATAACAAAATAGTCTGGGATTGGTGGATAGAACAAGGCAGAGAGAGGGCTTACCTGCAAAATCCAGAATGATCTAACATAATAAACCAGAGATTGTAACTTCATCACATCTCTGAAGACCCTTTTCTTCCCAACAAGCAGCCATACACAGCACACTTTGCTGAGCCCACTGTGAGCTAGGAAAAATGTTTCAGGTGATTCCCAGGAGCAGGGGTCTCCAGGAGTTAGCAGCAAAATTGCCTTTACTTGGTCCTAGGATTGTCTAACCCAGGCTGAAGGAAGCAGACTGAATTCCTAAAGCAGCTAGGATGTGATGGTGTGTGTGTGTCCCTGCCTTCATAAAGCTTGAATTCTTTCATTTTTATTTTTTTACTCCTTTTTCCCCTTATTTTCTTATTGGTGCATTATAGTTGTGCACACTGACGGAATTTGTTGTTACATATTCATACATGCACACAATATAACAATATAATTGAGCCAATATTGCTCCCCAGCGTTTTTCCCCCTCCCTCCTTCCCTTCCACCCTTTTCTACTCCTCTCCCTTTTACTTTTAGGAAATCCACCCCACCTTTGTTTTCCTTTTTTCTCTCTAGCTTCTGCATATGAAAGAAAACATACTACTCTTAACCTTCCGAGTTTGACTTATTTCACTTAACATAATGGTCTGTAGTTCCATCCATTTTCCTACATAATTTCAATTTTCTTTATGGCTGAATAAAAACTCCATTGTATATATATATCATGTTTTCTTATCCATTCATCTGTTGGTGGACGCCTAGGCTGGTTCCGTAGTGTGACTGTTGTGAATGGTGCTGATAAAGCTTGAATTCTAATGAATGTGAGGAGGGCAACAGGTAGAACGGCAGCTACCCAAATCCACAGATGCTCCAATCCGTTACAAAACACGGCCCAGGATTTGCATGTAACTTACGTAATTCTTCCCATGTATTTCAATCATCTCTGTGTTCCTTAGAACACCTAACACAATGCAAGTGCTACGTAAATAGCTGTTCTGCTGTATTGTTTAGGGATTAAGGACGAGGAAAAAAGTCTACATGTTCAGGGCAGATGCATTGTTTCTTAATGTTTTCGACCTGTGATTGGTTGAATACTTAGATGTGGAATGTGCAGATACAGGGGGCTGATAATACTCAGCGAATACCTACATGGATGTGGAAAACTGACCTTCACGATGCACTGAGTTCAAAGAGGAAAAATTAAGAGTCAAAAGCAGATGGGAAGCTGGGTGCGGTGGTGTACGCCTGTAATCCCAGTAGCTCGGGAGGCTGAGGCAGGAGGATCGCAAGTTCAAAGCCAGCTTCAGCAATTTAGCAAGGCCCTAAGCAACCTAGCAAGACTCTGTCTCAGAACAAAAAGTGAAAGGGTTGGGATGTGGCTCAGTGGTTAAGCGCCCCTAGGTTCAATTCCTGGTATGAAAAAGGAAAAAGGAGAAAGAAAAGGGAGGAAGGAAGGAAGGAAGGAAGGAAGGAAGGAAGGAAGGAAGGAAGGAAGGAAGGGAGAAAGAAGGAAAAGAGACTGTAAGAAAAGAATTGGCTAAATGCTTTTGGGCGTGTGGTCCTCTTTTCACAGAACCTCTCTGGAAGTTTTGTACTCTTGGGACCCTTGGGAATACTTTTAAGGAAGACACCTATACAGAAAGGATGCCCGTCAGGTGTGCAAAAACAATTGGCTTGAAGCAACTAAACAGCAGTCAGGGACTTAGAGTGGTGTGGGATGCAGGTATGGAGCAACGGCAGCACCAGTGGGGACAGGTGGTAAGAATGGGAGAGTGGTTCATCTCAGGAGCATCTTCCCAGTGGGCCCATTCTACCCAGGAGATGAGGAAACTCATCGCAGGTTTTCTCTGTTCTGTTCCTATCACAGAATTGGGCCTAATGTTTGTTGCATGAATAAAGAAATACCCCAGAGAGGGAAACTGGGAAATGGCATACAACTGAACCAGTTTGTGGGACGCAATATCGTTACCATTTTTTAAAGTCTCCAGTTACAAAGTTCCAGGCCTCTCTTTCCCTCTTTGTCACCACACCCACTCAGCAGGAATTCCACTCTATTTTACTGCTACTATTTCTATGTCCCCTAGGGGTGTTTCCATGTGCCTGGGAACCTGTGCCCAAGCTGCCTGGCAAGGAGGAGCCAGCTCTGCTGATGCTCTCCAGACTGCACCCCATGGCCACTGCAGCCCATCCCCCACCCACAGTAGCCTGCCCTCTAGACCAGGCCACCTCGGACACTGCGTGGGGCATGAGACGCAGACGAAAACAGAAACTGAGATTGCTCCCTGCTCTTCACTCTTGGCCCCATGCAGATACGGTTGATTTTCTCCAGCAACCAAGAGGCCTCATGGCTTCAGGAAAGATTCCCTAGCCTCTCCAAGACCTGCAGCCTAGAGCCTGGAGCGGTGGCTTGGCGGTTACGGCGCTTGCCCGGCATGAGTGAGTACACGGGTTCAAACCCCAGCACCCACGTACACAGTGAAGACCTGCAGCCCAGTGCAGTGCTGAGGCTTCACAGAGGTGTCCGGCTCATGCCAATGTCAACCAACATAAGCTCGTCCTCTCCAACCTCAGGCTTGGGCCTAAGCGAAGGGGAGAGGGAGGGAAGGAGACAGGCCTGACTCTTCCCGCTCTGCACCTGCTCTCTCTGAAGCTCCCACACACTGGTTTGCCATCTGAACTCACCTGAGACCACCCAAGGCCTTTGGAGTGGGTTTAAATGTCTCTGAACTGCCATGAGGAGAAAGGAAAGTTCAAGGTCAATTTTATCCAAAAGCATCTCCAACCTTGTGCGATTTTCAGGGTGCAAGGGGAGGAGGAAGCCTGAGGCTGCTCTGCTACATCCAAGCCCCACGTTTAAATGCATGCATTGGGAAGTCCAAGGCCTTACTCCACCCTTCAGGCTCACCGAGGCCTCCCGGCCCATCCAAGCACCCAGGGACCGCCTTTCCCATCATACCGTACACGGTTGGGTTCCTCAAAGCAGATAAGTAAGCTGTTCCCCCTTGGACTGTGGGACTGAGTTCTGGCTCCTGGCATGCCTGCTGGGTGACTGTCACTCAGTTCTGACAGATCCAAGGCTCCCCGCTGTTCTACATCACCCATCTCCTGCCAGGCAAGCCTCAGCTCTGGGGCTCCCGCATCACTCTCCTCAGAAACATTTTGTTCTGAGATTTTTTTTTCTTTTTTAGCTTTCCATAAAAACATGGAATTTTTTTTTAATTTGAAATTCATTTTCAGTCTTCTTTTATAGATCTGTCATTTATACAATGGCTGGAGAACTTTCTAAAATCAGATATAATTTATGAACCCCTTCTTTTCGGCATAATGTCATTTTGTGCATGACAATGAAAATGACTGGCGACATCAGATGCGCCTCGCCTTCAGGTAGGGGAGTGAGGGGGAGAGGATGGCTGGGGGGACTGTTCTGGGAACAAGTCCCCGTGTGTTGCGCACAGCCCCCATCGGGGGCTCGCAAGACAGGGAGAAGAGAGAAAAAGCATATTTTTCTCACCCCTGAAATGAGAAACATGGTAAAAAGCAGCTTATGGCCCTTAAAAGTAAATCAGGCCGTAACAAACAGTGATACCATTTGCACGTAAAGTTTTCAAATTCCGTTTCAGTTTTAAAGAAGATAATCTTCAAAGTTTGAGCAGCTGTGGCTCTCAACCCTTGCTGAATATTAGATTTGCACGAAGGAGATTTTCAAAACTATGCACAACCTGGGCTGAGAACATTGGGTAGTGGCCCTCAGAAGATGGGGTTCTAACCTCAGCCAAGGTGGTTGGTACATGGTGTGATTGTGAATGAATAATAAAAACTAATGTCCATTTTCTCCTTCACATGGAGCAAGGGCTATTCCAAGCTCTCTTTACACAGTGACTCTTCTTAATAACTTATGACATGGTAGATACTATTGTCATCCTTTTTTTCTCAGATGAAGAAACTGAGGATCTGAGAGCTTAAGCAACTTGTCTAAAGCCACACAGCCAGGAGGTGGCTGCATCGGGATTTGAACCAGGCAGCATGGAGCCAGGGCTCTATCTGCTATCTTCTTAAAGGATCAAAATATCTGTTTCTAAGCAGTCTAAATATGAATTAGTTTCTTACCTATAAAATGTGGACAGCTGAATGCAGAGATTTTAACGTCCTGTGGCTCCATTTTTTAAAATGATGACAGCAGATCCCTGGGAAATGAGTGTGTTGTTGCCTTCACTGAGCTAATGAGTCCGATGGAGCAGGGGCTGCCAACCAGGCTTCCTGAGTCCTAGTGTAGCATTCCTTCCTGATTTCTCAGTACAAGAAGTTGGAGTAGAGGTTTGCCAATAAAACATCCCAGGGAAAATTAAATGACCTCATAACTCAAGTCCCACGTGTACAATTATGGCTCAAATGTGAGGTTCACATGTCTCCCTCTTTGCAAAGTCATGTTCGTTATAACCAAATTTCAACAGAGCACCTATTGTTCATTGAACCCTTATCTAGGTCTAGATAAGACACTCACATGCACACACACACACACACACACACACAGAGTAGACAACATAACTCCTCGCACACCTCCATGGCAGAAACCATCCTCAGCCCAGATCTTGGCTTCTCCCTTCCGACTTTCTCCTCAGTGGAAGGAGGAGGGTTGTTTAAGGCAATTACGGAGTGATACTTATTGAAGGGTTTAGTCGCATGTTAAAAAACGCCTTCGACCTTGCCCAGTCTACCCTTCCACTCCCTGCAGTGGACATGGGTGCCATCTTGCCTCTCCATGGGCATGCCTGAGTGGTCACTTTGTGGGGGTACCCCACCAAGCCCCAGTCCAAAAGAAAGACAGATGTGCTGGTTTGCATTCTGAATCCAGAGCAACAATTCCCAGGAGAATTCCTTTGGCCCTCAGGGTCTGAAGATAATGTACTCTAACCCCAAATTTCCAGAAATTCTGTCTTCAAAAGCATCCTTCCAGCCATCTGCATTATCCTCCACCCTCATGTGAGTCATCACAATGACTAATATTACACTGCGTTTAAGCAGCATTATCCTTAATGTACCCTGTGATGATGGCCTTGGAGCAAACCCTGAAATAGATATAATGCTTCAAGCTTTGTGTTGGAAGAAGTCATGTAGCTCTCGTTCAGATCAATGGGTACTAATTGTCAGCGAGCTCCGACATTTGGCCTTAGATATTTTACAAGTCAAAAGGGGAGAAAGTAATTTCTTTCCCTGAGAAAGAGGAGGAGAAATAGGAGGAGGCTCCGAAGCAGCATGGTAACAATGAAATCCAAGAAGAAAGGAAAGAAGAAAAAAGAAAGAAGTGGTTCTTGGCCATCCACCACCTCTTTAGAAACAACATTTTTATGAGTTAAATGCAAATGAATAAAATGCCATGTGGATTAAATTCCCACTAAAAACACTCACGGGCTTAAAATTTTAAAGGGAAAACAGGCCCAAGGCCAAAAGCACTGTGGTTTGGGCGAAGCCCTGGGGGAGGAGCTCTGGCCTGTGCGCGCCACACACCTGGTTCCCGTGTGTGAAGTGTGTGTTGGAAGCTGTGGGGCCCCAGAGTGGCCCCAACACGTCAATGTCATTTAACTAGAAGGCATTCATGCTCTTGGCATGGCCAACGAACAGGAAGGGGCAGATTTAGCTAGGATGGACTCTTGGCTTTCCACTGTAGCTAAAAATCTGAGAAAAAAATGTCTTGGTCTCTTCCTTGAACTTACAAAAGATAGATTCTGAGCAGGGAAGGCATCAATCCAGGCTCAGCAATGTTCCTAGCTGGATATAGTATGAGGCTGGGCTCTGGGATCCATATCTTATAGACGTTTAAGAGTCTGCTCATATACATGGGTATAGGGATGACTTTTGACATTTAATGACATCCTTTATTGACCACTACTGCATGCCAGGCACTATTTAACAACTGACCCTTACTTTATCAGAGGGGTTATCCAATGAGGACCGCAAGGCGAAAGACTTGTCCAAGGTCCCACTTCTTATTTCTGATACAAGAGAGGGACAGAAGCAGCAGAAGATGATCGGTCACACTATAGTACCATAGACTTAGTATCCTTGATCGCCTTGGTAAAGTATTCTTTCAACTATAACTGTAACATATGTAGTAATCATTAGTAAACTCCAAATGGTGCGTTTACAGAAAGGAACCAATGGGTCACAACGCTTGTCATCTCTCAGGGAGCACTTTCAGGTAATCTCTTATCTGGTTGGTGTATGTAGACAATGCAAACCATTTCAGTACTAATCTAAGAAAGTCACAATTAGGTACGTAAGTATATTGAAGAAAATATAGAATAATGCCTTTTAAGATAAATATTTCTCTGGCTCCCCTCACCAAAGTAATATAGAAAATCAAAACATATCTGTACAATAAGAAAAATTGCTCTTTCCTTTCTTTTTGAGAGAGAGAGAGAGAGAGAGAGAGAGAGGACCTATTTTATTTATTTTTTTTCATCTATTTTTAGTTTCTCTGACACTCAGTTGTATATGTGGTGCCAGGGTTTGAACCCGAGTACTTGTACATGCCAGGCAAGCGCAACCACTGAGCCACTGCTCCGGCCCCTTTCTTCCACTTTCTTCTGTTACTTCCTGTCTTATACTTACCCCAGAGGAGTGGCTCTGGTACCTTGTTGAAGTGAATCTCTTAACTCTCTCTTTCACCTGACTCTGATACCATAGACATGTCCAATGCACCAGGTGACCCTAGTTTGGCTGTGGTGCCTTTAAGATCCCTTGTACATGAATAACAAATATGTGTCATGCATGCCATCACTCCACCTTTCCATACCTGTGAAAGGTATTGCTAATCAATCACTGCACTGAATCTGTTGTTGGTCCTAGCATTCTTCAAGATAGCCTGTATACAGGACATCATGATCACTAATCACAGATGTTAGAAAAAAGGAAATCTTTTCCACATCTCCCTTCTGCTGCCTAAATATGAAGGCTTCCTCAAATAGGAAGGACTCTGGAGGCATGAAAACACTGGGACAATATGAGCAAACAGTAAGGACCACCTCTCAACTTCTCTCCTCGAGTGAGGATTTGTCCAAAGAAGGGCTCTTTCAAGAGACATGGACAATTAATCAAGGTGATTTTTCCTTTTGCAGCTAAGGAAGAAATTCACATTTCATTCAGTGTTAAAACCTGGAGATGTGAGATTACTCTGGCAGAACTTTCATGCAGAAGCAGCATGGAAATTCCTGATCCACGTGATTTCCAATGGCCGGTCATCTAAGAGGCTCAAATGAGCCTCTCGTCTCCATGTTGGTTTGGCCAAGTGAAAACTGATTTGAGCCCTAATTCATATTACAAAATTTAAATCCCTAGAAAATTAAGAACATAATTTTATTTGATATTATATTATTATTATTATTATTATTATTATTTGGCATTCACATTACTTTAAAAGTTCACCTGTCTGGATAACCAGAGGTGTTGCTAGCAAAACTCTGGGCCACCTCAACATCACCATGGCTGATGGCGGGGAGGGCAGGTCTAGATCCACAATTTGATGGCTTTGGTTTTCCTGTGATTTGTACCCCTACCTCCTACCCCAATAATGGCTTATCCAGGAGAGGTTGATTTGTCTCTGATTTCTTGAATCAGATATTTGTCCTTCTTCGATCTTAAGCAAAAACTCACTCTTGGCCAGAGACAGCTTGGAGGGCCATAGTTTTAGCTCCACTATGGGGATATGTGTGACTTTGAAGATGTCCTTCTTTCCTTCACTGTGTTTCTGCCAAATAAGGGGATTGAGGCAGTGACCACCAAGGACCTGTACAGCAGGGAAGTGCTTTGACTTGTTCTGCCCAGAGCTGGACAGGTGCCATCTCAGAGAGGCTGCGTCCCTGTGAATTGGCCCTTTTCTTTCTTTTTTTTTTTAATTTTTTTTTACTTTTTATTGAGAAATTTATTTTTGAACAACCATACAAGTTTTTAACAAAATAATATAAAATGTATATAGATTCTTTTCAAGTTGGAAGGAGCTGGTCTCTCTCTAATGGCAGAGGAGCTAGAAAACCACAGAATGCTTCTGGACTCAGCCTCCCCACTTGGCCTGTTGCTGCTTTGTCTCCTAAATATGAAACACGTTCCTCTGTTCTGAGTCCTGTGCTCCGCGTGCTTGTTCTTCTCCCTTCTGAAGAATCTGCTCACAGCATCAGCCCCCAACTCTTAGTGGCACTAAGCAACATGTCCTTTTATCCCACCTTGAGTCACAAGACAAATGAAGCCAAAGCTCAGAACCAAACCGAGCTAACAGAGTGCTTCTAGGGCCAGGTAGCAAAAAGCCAGGCTACACACAAACCCAGGGATTGAGATGAGAGATCAAGGAGGCTGTTTGTAGACCTCTGGCCTTTTGAATTGGATTCTTCCACCAATGAAAAAACAAAGACCAGATCTCAGGCCAAAGACAACCCGAGTGTGTGTGTGTGTGTGTGTGTGTGTGTGTGTGTGTATGTGTGTGTGTGCGCGCGTACGCCTTTCTTTTAAATGAATTCCTCCCAAAGAAAACTCTTGCCTGTGCGGGGAGCACTCCTTTAAGAGCCATGAACCAGCCTGTGCTTCAATGGGTGCCTCACCTGAGACTTCTCCAGTGATTGGCACTTGGTACCCGATGGGCAATTGGGTGGGCAATCTTTTAAATTTTTAATGCTAGGGATGTGAAGAAGTTCTAACATTGTGCTAGGCCAACATGTTCTTCCTTGTAGAAGTGAATGGCAAAGGGGAGCAGGAGAGAGAGTAGGGAGGCCTCTCTTCATTCCTGGCACAACTTTCTTTCCTGAGAACTGGCCGCACCGTCATGGCTTATGGATCCCGAAGTACTTGATTTACAGCTCAGGCCTCCTGACTTTCTCCAGGACTTCTTGTCCTGAAGCCCCTCACTTCCTTCATTGAAGACCACGACTCCCACCTCCACTCACGCATCTCTTCTACGTCCTAATTGTCCAGATACCCAGGAACTTCCATCACCATTTTCTGGACCCTTCCAAATCTCTTTAGAGTATACATGCATCCTACTTGGAGTGGAGTCATTAATTCCACAAGCAGATGAATATTTGGTTTCCAAAAGGATTCTTAACTTCGCTTCTGTTAAGAATAAACTCCTCTAAATTTAAATAGAACCTTATTTCTAGAAAGTGACCTTAAGGACCCAAAGCTGCAAAAAAAAACTTACAAATAAATGAAGACAGTGGGCAGCAGGAGCAAGGACATGCACATAGGTAGGATTCCAGGGATGACTTGAGAGAAACTGGGGAGACCTCAGACCTAGCAGATAGCCCCTCAAAGATCTGAGGGAAGATCCCCAAATTCCTCTACTGCCATCTGGAGAGCAGCGTTGGGTGCAGTACCTGCTTCCTGAGACATGACTTGATTACTGTGTCCCTGGTGACAATAGCCGCCCTCTCCAAGTCAGCCAAGAGAGACACTGTTCCTTTATCCTCCAATGCCTGCTTTTTTTGTTTGTCCAAGGAAAGAAGCCCTTGTGTGAAACTGCGCATCTGAACTTCCAGCAGCTTAAGGCAAGGGAGAAGTCCCCTGGTTTGGCTAAGGATCAGAGAAAGCCACAGTGAATCAGCAGGGACAGTCTTTGGGGCTGACCCAATGCGACTTTCCCCCACAGCTGAAGCCTGGCTAAAGTATGAAAGGAATGGATGAAGACACATCCTACTAAGACATTAAAAACACAGAGCAAGGGCAAGAAACCACGGGTGCAAGCTGCTGAGATGAGCCAGGGCAAGGTCTTCCTTCCCATGTGGCTGGGATGGAGTCTGCTACATCCTAGTCCCATTCAGTAACTTTATTTTATTTTTTAAGAGAGAAAGACAAAAAGAGAGAATCAATTTTTTTTTAATTTTATTTTTCATGTGGCTTTCGTTGCTCAGACACCTCGTCGCGTACGTGGTGCTGGGGTTCAAATCCGCGTTCTCACGCATGCCAAGCAAGCGCCGTAACTGCTGACCCATGGCTCCAGCCCCCCATTCAATGACTTTTATATAAATCTAAGGGCCAGGTTCTTCTTTCATGTTCTGCTGCCCCAGGAAAAGAAAGTATGCAACACTTTTGAAAGAGTTCAACACTTCTGCAACTACATCTAACAAGCTGAGGTCATTTTCCATTTCCAAAAGTATTGAGTCTCCAGTTGAGTACTAACCATGGGACCTAGTTTTTAAAAAAAGAAATCTGTCTTTTCTCTTCCAATCAAATAGAACTCCAGGAGGCCCCTGAGATAAAAGAGTATTTAATCTCCTTTCAATAACTAATAGGAGTTAGTGGAAACAGCCCTGATCAGGGAATGGAAAACTGCGCGGAACATCGGGCACCGCGTGACGGTGGTTATGTGGTCTTGGACAAGTTCTCCTCTCCTCGGGCCTTTGGTCCCCCACCTGTAAAGCGGAAAATTGGGGGCTTAGCCAGTTGTTTCTCTATGGACTTCCTAAGCATGGACACAATGAAGGAATCAGAGCCGATGAGGCCCCAGACGCTCCACCTGCATCAAATAGAACAACTCTGGGTTTCTTTGTGCCGTGTAAGGAGCTTTTACCAAGCCCCCAATTATATGGCTTCATTCCTTAAAATATTTTTTTAAAAAATAAAATAAAATAGAGTACTACTGGATTTCACTTCCAAAAAAAATTTATGAAAAAAAAATCAGTTGGTGAGGTAAAATAATATTTCTAAGATTTATGTAGCAGCTTCACACATACACACACACACACGCGCACGCACACACACCATCAACACACAACATCAACATTAATTCTGGAGATACATCATTCTTCCCCTTAACAGATCCTGAGGCAAGGCTTATTTGGGTGATTTTATATCTCAGCTCATTAATCCCCAACCCTGAATTCTTGATGTATAGTTGCTTAAAATATCAACCATCTAAAAAAAAAAGACTGCAATATTCATTTATAATATTTCATGTTTAAGGGGCTGGAGCAGTGGTTCAGGGGTTACAACACTTGTCTGGCATGCCCAAGTCCACGGGTTCAAACCACAGCACCACGTACACAACAAAGTGTTGGAGTAACAAAAGGCACATAAAAAACTAAATAAAACTGATGCTCTCTCTCACACACACACACCTGTCTCTCTTTTTTAAAAAAATAAATATTTTATATTTAAGAAAAAGTAGAAGCTCACGTGAGGACATTATTGTAAAAGCAGATTCTCTTGCCTGCTCAAGATTACATTTGAGAAGGTCCCAATGGGGACTTGGAGCAGACATCTTGCTGCATTGCCCAGGGTGACTTTGAATCCCTGGGCTCAAGCAATCCTCTTGTCTCAGCCTCCCAAGTAGCTGGGACTATAGGTGCACACCACTGCACCCAGCTAGAATCTGTCATTTTAAGAAGCATTGTAGACGACAGCCCACATGTGGAAAATGCCGCTTGTGTTAGGCTGGGTCCCCCAGAAGCAGAGCCTGGCATGAAGACTGGATATGAATAACAAAGGAAGAAGAAACGGTCAGAAGATTGACAGAACACAGAGGAGGATGAACACAAGCTGGGGTACAAATCGGAAAAAGTCGGGCTGCAGCAGCTCCCGCAGGAGCCCTCGGGCCACATTCCTGCCACCGTGGAGGGGCCTGAGCCTTCAGGTGCTATGCAACCCATCATTGGCCAAGGGCTGACTCCCCAGGGCTTTAATATCCAGGGGCACACAACTCTCTGCATTTAGGGGTGAAGCAGCCCCACAGCCTGAGCTGCAGGAGTGAAGAAGCCCGCAGTTAATCCAAGGGGACCTGGGGCGATCAGGCAGGGGAAAGGGATGGAACTTCCCGTTTTACTACCTCTTTCCACCACGAGTGTTCTGCTCTTAACCTTGTCCATTCATCCTTCTCAGTCCCTTCCCTTCACTGCGTGTTTGTATGTGCACATTTCTGATGATCACACCCGTCTGTCTTGACCTTGATCTGCACCCTAAGCTCTTTGAGAGTCAAGATCATGCCTAATTGTCAGTACGCTTTGGGACTACAGCAAGTCTCCCCTGCTCAGGTATAAAGGTTTTCAGGTTGACCAAGCTGCCAGTGTCCAAGGCTTCACTCTGATAGTTCCATGTAAGCAAAACTTCTAAATTTCCGTTCTATTGGATTCCTTTCGTTAATCAACTAAGGAATTCCTAGGTGATTAATCCTAATTCCTTACATAATTAATGAATCAAATATTTATTGAACACCTACTCTGTACCCATCTTGATCTTGGGAAGGTTACAAAGTGGTATAAAATACAGTCCAAGCACCCTGAGCACTTAAACTTTTGGGGGAAGAAATAATGTTTATCACATATGAATCAAGAAAGAGGATATTTTCACAGGATAATGAAGTGCTACATTATCAGAAATTACTAATACTCCAATAGTAGGGAATATATCACAGAATTCATTGTGAAGCTTGCACTATAAAAGAAGCCAGGCACTGTGGCTTACACCTGTAATCCTAGTGACTCAAGAGGCTGAGGCAGAAGGATCACAAATTTGAGGCCAGCCTTAACAATTTAGGGAGGCCCTACACGATTTAGTGAGACTCTGCTTCAAGATAAAAAATAAAAATAAAAAATAAGAAGGGCTGGGACGTAGTTCCTTTCTAAAGTGACCCTCGGTTCAATCATCAGTACCCACTTTGCACCTCCAAAAGCAAAGAGTTAGAGTCGGTCTCATGACCAAGTCTGATCAGTTGGTTTCTGCTTAGAGAATTATCTCAAAGCCTTAGTCCTAATATGAGCTGAGTCAGTGCCAGATTGATTGGCAATGTCTGCCAGAGCAAAAAACAGTGACATTCACCTCAGTGTGGCAAATTTTACATTCCCACAGACAACCTGCTCTCTGTGATCAACACTGGCTTAATCGGACAGCACTTTTGGAACCCAGGTACCAAAGGTAAATCCAATACCAATTTTTAAAAAAGAAACCCATTTTGTAGGAACAAGGTAGCCCACTTCACAATGCTGATGTTCAGCATTAGCCCAGCGCCCGCTGGCCAGTTGGTCACATCACAGCTCCTGGAGGGCTAATATATTGAAATCCATCTTGGACAGAGAGGTAGCAGGAAAATGGGAAAGGAGAGGGGAAACTGCTCTGAATTTGTTGTCCGTCCCAGTAATGCCCCAGTGCTGCGGGATGTTGTAGGTCATCCGCAGGTTAGGTGAGAACAAGGACGCATAGGAAATAGGATACTGAACCTGACAAGTGCCAGAGCCAGCACTTCCTCCAAAGAAGCTCTGAGCATAGCGTTGAGCCAGCTTTCCCATCTGAAAACCTACAAGTACTTTTGGCTTCCATGGAGACGACCTGGTTTGGAGGTTAGCATCCATTCATCGACCTCTTTCTTGGTATGAGTGCTCGGAATATATTTTTGGGTTACCACCTTCCTGCATGCTTGGTCATAGAATTGGTGTGAGATTGACCCTCATGTGCAGCACCTAAACCACCTACGAAAGGTTCAAGCTCATCCTTCTGGTGATTCCTTACAAGATGGGTGCAAGCAGGGATGTGTTGGTCAACAATTAGCCACCGGCTCTGAGAATAATAAAAGTCCACATCTGTAGTAATTGCCTATTGCTGTGGCCTAATAACTCCCACCAGACTCATTTTAAGCCACCAACATGATAAGCCTGAACTTGGAGCTGAGAAGAGATCCGTATGATCAACTTCCGTGAGCTTGCCCAGCACCCCTGGGGAGCAGGGCACAGAGTCTCCTCTGCTTGATTTTGTTCTGTGAGGATGTGAAGCTCAGGACAAGTGGAGCTGTTTGCTGTTAAGACGGGAGTTTGCTATAGGCCTGGTGGTGCACACTTGTGATCCCAGAGGCTCAGGAGGCTGAGGCAGGAGAATCACAAGTTCAAAAGCCATCCTCAGCACCTCAGTGAGGCCTTAGGAAATGTAGCAAGACCCTGTCTCAGAATTAAAAATTAAAAAGTGTGGGGCTGTGGCTCAGTGGTTAAGCACTCCTAAATTCAATCCCAGATATTAAAAAAAAAAAATAAAAAAGGAGGTGTGCAGTTTGCAGATCCAGAGCCGTCCCAGAGAAATTAAATGGATCTGGGTGGGATTCTTGCTGCATTTCAATCTCATGTCATTTCCACCTATTCATTTATGTTTTTCTGCAGTCATTTTAAATCAGGTGTTATGTCACTTAAAACCAAATGTGAACAAACATACACAAATCATAGAATTATTATAAGAATTAAGTAAGCTTAGCCATATAAAGCTTGGAAAACGTACGGTCTTCCTCTTCTGATTGGTGTTTGCACGGGATATACTGCTCTTCCTACGAACCCTGTGGACAAAGAAGCCCAAGTACAGAGGATTTTCTCCCCTGCCATCACAGTGGCAGAGATGACTGGCGATAACTTCTCTTAAGAATATAACAGGGGCTGGAGCGGTGGCTCAGCGGTTATGATGCTTGCCTGGCAAGCACAAGGACAGGAGTTCAAACCCCAGCACCACATATACAACCAAGCGTCGGAGCAATGAAAGCCAGGTGAAAAAACTAGATAAAATTGATTCTCTCTTTCACTGTTCCTCTCTCTTAAAAAAAAAAAAAAAAAAAAAAAAAAAAAAAAAAAAAGAATATAACAGTCTGGGGCTGGAGTGGTGGCTCAATGGTTATAGAGCTTGCCTGGCATGTGCAAGCACCCGGGATCAACTTCTAGCACCACATACAAAACTACGTGTCAGAAAAACAGAACGCAGGTGAAAAAATAAAGTTGATTCTTTCTCTCTTAAAAAAAAAAAAAAGTAACAGTCTAGGGGCATTAAAAGAAGAGTTGTGGGAGTTTCCTTGAATGCCATCTCTTTTAAGTTTGCCTGGAGTCTCGGAGGGCTGAGACCATTTAGAAAAACCAGAAGCAGGTAAAATTAAAACATCCCACAGCACCACTGATTACAGAAGTCCAAAGAACAGCAGAACAGTCACCTGCTAAGGGGGATAAGCGTAGGCTGCAGCCACAATTCCATCTGTCTCAGAAGAGGAGGTTCAAGAGCATGGAGGAGGCCTGCTTCCTGCCCAGGCAGGGCTGGCACTAAGAAGCCAACACCTGGAAACTTGGGTGCTGCATCAGACAAGCACACATCCAGACGTAGGCAGAGCCAAGCAAAGCTCTTCCCAATAATGGCAGGTTCCAAAGAGTCCTGCGTTTCCTAAAGAACTTAGCAAGACTGGGATTGATGGTTCTCCAGCCACCTTCCCACAGCAAAGAAACTTTCAGTTCACATATTGAACTTCTTTCGATTACTGAAAGAAGCTGAGGGGTAGGCAGACAAGAGACTGGGTATGGTCACAGGACTCTTGACTTGATAGGGACTAGAAGTTAGTTGCCCTTCAGATCCAGTATCTCTACCTCTTTCATTATTCCTAACTTTTAGCTTTCCATACAATTATATCTTATCTAAGTCATACAGTCATGAAGTTCTGGGAACTTTATAAGCATCAGAATCTCAAAATATTCCAAAATAATGTTCTAGCTAACATTGTCTCTAAATAAGCATCAGTATCTGATTAATGCTAGCAATCATCCCATCCTATCCGTTACGAGCAATTTGGAGCAAATCTTTGACTAAAACACAGAATCCAAAGTTAATTCACAAAACATGTAAAAAGTTCCACAAAGTTGGTAAAAGTGACTGTGGAAGTCTACCATGAACGCAGAGAAAACCATCAACCAATAAGAACATTTTTTAACAATGAAAGAAGAGGGCAACAGCAATGGTTCAGTGGTAGAGCGCTTGCCTGGCATGTGCGAGGACCCAGGTTCGAACCCCAGCACCATATACATAACTAAGTGTCAGAGAAACAAAAACCACATGAAAATCTAAATAAAGTTGATTCTCTCTTTCTGTCACTCTCCCTTTCTCTCTCTCTTTAAAAAAATGAAAGAAGGGAAAATCAATAATACATGTCAGGAAAAGTATTTCATGATTTAAATATTGAGGAATTGAATAGAGTCTTTGTAGAAACTGATGGAGCTCTCAAATATTTTCACCCCACAAATGATATTTTTAGATGACATTTCAATTTTAAAAAATCAATGATTAGGTAGGTGATGTTGTTGGGAAAAAAGCCCCAAATTCCCTTGATTCATTGTTCATTCTAAGAATTAACAAATTGTGTTTATAGACTCTATTTTGCTAAATGTAAGATAAAAATTTTTTCAGTATATAGACCAAGGAGATCTTTTAACTTCCTTTACTGTTATTAAACTTGGTCCTTCATTTTAAGTGGATTTACTCTCAAGAGTACGTTTTTTCTTCTACCACTCATCCTGACATGATAGAGTCCTCATCTACCCAGAAGGTACTTGGCATTTTGGGGTGGTTGTTGGATGCATCGAAATGGTCTCTCTCCCTTTGGACGTGACCACAGTCAGACCAACCTTGCCCAATAAGCAACCAGTTCTTAAGGACAGTCCTAGAAAGGATGAGTCTTAGCACGCTAAGACCTTCACTCAGACAGTAGGAATTGGTATACTTTGTTAAACCTCACCAGGGCATCTCTGGTCTACTTCAACCAAGGAATATGTAGATGGGAATCATTTACTTTGTGCTTATTCCATACAAGCATTTTGATCATGGTGTTCTTCTCAAGAGTCATAGATTCATTAGGGGATTAAGGTAGGGAACAGTTGCAGTCTGATATAAAATTACATCAGACCAAAGGCTAGTGCATGGTGCTCAGATGCTTGGTGCCTTAAAGGAGTCAGACAAGAGGAAAATGTGATGACTTCATGGATTAGCACCAGTGGGATAACAATGGACAGGAATAAAAAGGAAGACAGGCAGCAGGACAGAAGGTAATGACCACCCGGGTAGAGTGGGCTTGGGAGAGCTGGCTTATAATAGTAGGGCGATGGGTGAGGATGGGAAAATCCCATTTCCTTTTCAGTTCTGGGTCATGGGTCATATTTTAGCAGCTCTCTAGGACCCTGAGCACATAGCATGTGTGTATGTGCATGTACATCTACTAGTTCAAGACCACTTTAAATTTCCTAGCAGTTGAGTTAATGTTTCTTGTAAGCAAGAGACACACTGCTCTGTACATGAGAGCTTAGTTATAGGTTTCTTAATTCTGTTTCTCCATACTCTAAGAGATTACCTATCAATTTGGGTGATGTATCAATTGTCAACTGCCACAGTAATGCTGCATTATTAAAATCCATAAAAACTCTGTGGGATACAACAGCAAACTTTTATCTGGCTCTTTAGGTTCTCTGAAAGGACTTTACTGGTCTTGACTAGAATGGTTCACAAGTCTCAAGGTAGCTGGCTGTTGACTCATCTAGAAAGATCTCAGCTCTATTTGATGTCATCTGTCTGGTTAGCCTGAGCCTGGTCACACAGTGACAGTGGAAGGTCAGGTTACTAAGCCAAGTCGCACAAGTGCCTCGCGTAAGCCTCATCTCATTGGCTGGAGTAAGTTGCTCAAGCACGCCCAGAGTCAGAGCAAGGGAGTGCAACAAAGGAACAATGCAAAGTTACAAGGCAAATGTTGGAATGGAGAGGGTTGTAACACCTTCTAATTAGCAAGGCAGGGAAAGGCCCAGTGGGCACAGTCACGTGACCCACTGGGCACTCTTCCCTAAAGCTTTCTTCAAGCCCTGAACACCAACAGGAGGAGGAGGAGGAGGAGGAGGGGTTATATTATTTTTTTAAAGCAAGCTAGCTAAGCAGCCAGCATTTTCCCAAGGCTGCCCCGCTCTATTCAGAATAAAGACACGGCCAATAGGCCATGCTTGGATGCCTCGGACCATCTGCCAACAAAAACAGAAAAAAAAAATTAATTATGAATGGTGTCTTCCCATGCTAATCATTTATTGTAAAGGATTTCTCCAGCTTGTTTATAATAGCTGTTGCCTAAGGGTGCATGCTGTATAAATTGTCTGATTACAGGATACAGAGCGCTTCTTAATAGGCCTCAGCTGATTAGGAGAAGGGAAAGAAATTAAAGAGGCCATTTCCCTTTAGGTATGCAAATACCTCCCAGAACAAAAGACAGAGATATGATGGAGCATGATGAAACACACCCTCTTTTCTCTTTACCTTAAATCATGTACCAGGCAAGGAGCAAGTTTCTTTGCATGTGTCAGCCGCGATGTGAATGGTCTAGTAATTGAAACAATACTAATGCCAGAAACGCATGTTAGACATCGAGCTGAACCAGCTCCCTGGGCAGCCCGACAGCAAAGTCGAGCGTGGCTCTTGCATCTCTTTGGATCACTTCTAGCTGTGGATAATTTGACTCTGGCTCATTGAGCTAAATTTGTCTGTATCACATTGGCCTCCTCTCATTCTGTAGCCAGATTTTTCATGTCAACATCTGACAGCAGGCAGTCGGAAGGCAGGCTAAATGCATTTGAAAAACAGTGAAAAACGTAGAAGTACGAAGCTAGATTCATCTTCTCACTTCTCAGGCACACACAGATTCACACACACACACACACACACACACACCTCTCATGAATACGCACGCACGGTCTGGAGTCCGCATGCGCACGCGTGTACTTTGGGGCCTTTCTTCCTACAAAGATTTTTCTTCCTCTTTCAAAGGTTCTTTGGTGATTTCAGGTGTATATGCAATAGCAGAGTCGCCTCTCCTTATCTGTGGGTTCCGCATTTGTGCATTCAACCAAAATCAGATAGAAATTATTTTGGGAATAAAATTGAATCTATAGTGAACATATACAGACTTATTTTTCTTGATAATGCCTAAATAATGCATTATAACAACTATGACAGCATTTCCATTGTACTGGGTCTTATGAGTAATCTAAAGATGACTAAGAGGACACAAGAAGATGCACCTTGGTTATGTGCAACTACGCTGTTTACACCAGGGACTGAGCACCCACAGATCTGCTAACCGTGGAAGATGTGAAACCAGCCCCCACGCACAACTGTATCTCATTATGGCTTCACTTTTTCAGGGGGCAGGCATTTCATAGGTCTTTCTTTTTTTTATGATTTTTCGAAACTAAAATACAGAGGTGCATAGAGAGAGTGAGGGTAGCTCCAAGTCTGCCCTGCGCCCCAGACTTCAGCCAAGCACCTTCTCGGTGCTGGTCCTTGACGGGAAATGGAGATCACTCTTGCCACTGAGGTGTGCTTCTGTACTTGAGAGTTTAGGAATCTCACGTGCATCTTGCCAATGCTTCATCAAAGTTACTTAGTCTTCCATTGCTGCCATTGGTTGAATCATCCCCAAAACTTACTCTCTTAAAAAAGTAACATTTATTATCTCACAGTGCCCATGAGTCAAGAATCTGGGTACAATTTAGTGGGGTCCTCGGTCTCAGGGTCTCTCTCAAGGCTGCATTCAGGTGTTGGTAGAGATTCCAGTCTCCTGTGAATGATTGACAGGGGAAGGATCTGCCTCCAGCTCACTCACATGATGTTGTGAGAGCTGTGGACCAAAGGCCACTCTCAGTGCCTTGCCAGGCAGCCACACACAAAAAGAGCCAGAGAGAGAGAGAGGGAGAGAGAGAGAGGGAGAGAGAAAGCCAGTGAGACAGAAGCAGTAATCTTTTGTAACACTTTTAGAAGTGGTGTCACATACGCTGTATTCTGTTTATCAGGGGCAAGTTTGTTGGTCCAACCCACACTCAGTGGAAGGGGATTACACAAGGGCATGTACACCAAGGGGCAGGGATCACTGAGACTCATGATGGAAGATTGCTTACCCCAAACCATTTGGCATCATTGATAATAAAAAACCTCTTGAGTGTGTCACCTCTCCTCTCAAATCAGTCCTGGGGCTGCCTTAGATTGCTGGCCTTTGCTATTGTGATTGCCCCTGCATATTCTATAAATGATTAATTTATTTTCTCATCATTTTATGGAAATCCAAATGTCACCTTCTCAAAATTGTATCTTTCAACCACTGTATCGTTACTTATTTGCTTTTTTCATAGCCTTTATGAAAAAATTGGCTAATTATTCACTTGTTTATATACAGTTACTTTCCTCTCTAGGCTACAAACACCATTAGGAAAGAAAGAGACCTAATCTGTCTTGTTCAGCATTTCATCCTTAGAACAGTACATACAGTAGGTGCATCATGAATATTTGATGTGATGAATAAATGAACGAATCCCATATAATGTGGCTCAGGAAAATTTAGCTCCAAGGTTCAAAGAGGTTATCCACTGCCCAGTGCCTCAGTTTTACAATACATAATATAAGAATGAATTCTCTCTCTCTCTCTCTCTCTCTTTATCAGTCTATCTCTTTCTGCAAAAGAAGAATTAAGGATATTCAGGCACAATAAACCAACAACAACAAAAAACAGAGATCCATTGTACAACATGGAAACTATAGTTAATAACAATGCATTGTATTCTTAAAATTTTCAGGATAGCTGTTTGTTTTTTTTTTTAAAGAGAGAGGGACAGCGAGAGAAAGAGAGACAGACAGAGACAGAGAGAGAATCAATTTTATTTAGTTTTTCACATGGCTTTCATTGCTCCAACACTTCATTGTGTACATGGTGCTGGGGTTTGAACCCAAGTCCTCCCACATACCAGACAAGCTCTGTAACCACTGGCCCACGGGCTCCAGCCCCAGAACAACTGATTTTAAATATTCTTACACACAAAAAAAGAGAATATGAGGCAATGCATATGTTAATTAAGCCATTCCCCAATATATGCATATTTCAAAGCAACATATACATGATAAGCTACAGTTCTTATCTTTCATTTATAAAAAGAAAGGAAGAAAGGAAACAAAACAAAAAGAAGCTAGAAAGAAAGACCGTGAATAGACTGAGAAATTTATCTAGGCTAGCAATGAAGTCCAGATATGTTTTTTTATGATACTATTAACTTCGAATTTAAAAAGTTAGCAGTACACTTGTCTCCTGGGAAAAATTTTCTATTTCTTTTTTTAGTCATTTCAAAGCTAATGAGGGGCTGGACAGTGGCTCAGTGGTTACAGTGCTCGCCCGGCATGCCTGAGGATGCGGGTTTGAACCCCAGCACCACATTCACAATGAAGTGTTAAGCAACAAAAGCCACATTTAAAACTAAATAAAATTGATTCTCTCTTTCTCTCTCACTGTCCTTCTCTTTTTTAAAAAAAATGAAATTATAGATTTTAAGAACTGAAGGAAGCTGTTCTTTTTTCTTGAGTGGGACCTTTCTGCAGGGAACGGATGATTAACATGACGATGCTTTTTTGTGCCCAGTACAGGTGAATGTAAGCTGTGCTTCTGGCTGTCGCCAGCTCAACTCAGACCTGTACCTGTTCCCTCTGTGTGTACAATTAACATCCATAACAGACCCAGAGAACCTCTCCCTCCTGATCTCTGGCCCCGACCATGTCCTTGATCACCTGCCAGTGTTCACCCACCAGCACCTGCCTTGCTTTTGCTAAGGACTTTCTGCGGTGGCCAAAGTCACACAGCCTGCATGTGCCTCCGAGTGAGACGATTCGTGGGTCCAGTTGTCATCCTCTCCGCAGCTGCCCAGAGGGGTGGAACTCCAGCAGCCCACAGAAACCATCTGCTTACTATTCCTCCTGTTGTTGGCCTCCTTTCTTTCCCTGTCTTACCTCCTGTGGTGGTAAAGTTTATGCATCCCTTTGGCTGAGCCATGGTGTTCAGATGTTATTAGGCCTAACGTTATTCTGGATCTTTCTATGATGGATAAGTTAGGGATGAAGGGTACATTTGAATGGGATTTTTAAATCAGTAGACTTAGAGTAAAGCAGATTGTGTTTCATAATGTGGGTGAGTAGCATCTAATCAGTTGAAAGACAGTCTAAGTAGAAGAAAACGTGGACCTTCCCAAGCAAGAGAGAATTCTCCAGTCCTTGGAGTTGAACTGCAACTCTTTCCTAAGTCTCATCAGAGTTTGGACTCACCAAGCCTCCACAATAATGTGAGTCAGTTCCTTAACACACACACACACACACACACACACACACACACACACACAGAGAGAGAGAGAGAGTACTGGTTTTGTTTCTCTGGCAAACACTAACTCATACACTTCCTCCATTTTCTACTGGATTTTTTTTTTTTTTGATAACTTCTCAAATTACTTGCACTTAAATCCTGGTCTTGGGGACTATTCCTGAGGGTCACCTATGTACAAAATCCAAGCACCTCTTTGAGAAAAGATACGTGATTCTGGGTGGAGTGGCCTCATTCGTAAAACTGGAAAGTGCGCCCTGAGCACTTCATATGTGCTTGCGATGTGTCTCTCTGCCTTGAGTACCACCTATCAATTCATCACCACTCACTAACCATTGGTGCTATGGCCGCACTCATTTCACAGATGAGAAAAGTGGAATCCAAAGGGGCTGAATTGTGAGTAAGCCCAAAAAGGCCAACGCCTGAGCCTGCATCCTAAATCAATCCTATTGATCAACACTGGTTTATCTTATCAAGATATTATAAAATTACCATTCCTCACTGCAGGGCCACACATTTCTCCTGGATGCTAATGTGAGGGATGAAAGGTGGTCTGCAAGCTGGAATCCATACCCATGCCACACCTTCCTATAATATGCCAATATTTCTCCTGCTGGGGGCAAAAATTCCTGTTTCTCAGAAATGTGTACCTTCAGACAAATAAAAAAAAAATGAGAGAGCGAGAAAGAGACTGAGAAGCCAGGCTGAATGTACAAAAGAACTTCAGGAGTCTTCCTGGAAAGCACACAACTTTTGCAAAGCAACATTTTGATGAGTTAAGTGCAAATGAATCAGGAATAATGAGAAACACATGGGCTAAATTTTCCTTAAAATATACGAGTTTAAAAATTAAGAGGAAAAAGTGCTTGGGGAAAATGTGTTTTAAGTTTTAGCCAAACTGAAAGCATTCACAAAACAGATCAAGATATTTGCTGAGCCCACAAAATGACTAGGTTGGTCCATCCTGGGCAGATAGAGTGATAAAGAAAGAGAAATCCCCAGGGGGGGAGACATGTGCGTCTGGCTCAGGACAGAGCTTTATGATAGAACTGTTCCAGGCTCCCTGAAAGCTGTAAATGGGGGATTTAGAGCTATATTGCTTTTCTTTCATTTATTTTTCCAAGTAACAAGAAACTCTGTGCTCTGAATGTAATACTAATGAATAAATAATACAGTCACTTGAAAAGCTGTTTGTTGAGAACACAAAATGTAGAGTTTTTTTTTAAGGCCTTTGAGATCTGAATTAACAGGAGAATGAGAAGTCTGGAAGTGCGTTGGGCTTCTGCAGTCTGGAACACACACAGAAAGCGGCTTGGCTCAGCTGGGTAGATTCTGGGTGGCACAAATGACAGGTGTCAACAAGGAAGGACCACAGAGGTCAAAACTTCCTGTTGCCTGCCAGAGCAGCAGTCCAGCCAGAGGGCTCCCTGGGAGGCAGAGCAGGGCCCCCATAAAGACCTGAGCCAGAGGCTCGGATCCTCCTCCCCATCCCTGCAGGAAGTGGTGACATGTCAGTCGGTTTCCATCCACACACTCAGAAGCAATGACCAACGTTCCATTCTCATTTGGATTCCATATAATTTGCAGGTAAGAGAAAAGATGGAATGTTGGGAAATAGTTCCTCATATTTTAAAGAAGCAGCACTGCTACCCAGTGTCTTCCAAAGATCTTTACAAGTTCTAGGACTATCTGATACCCCTGGGTCAGGATGAACAAGGAGGCAGATGTGACTACCCAGAAGGAGCAGTAATACTCACCCAGAAATTTCTGAGAATGACCCTGGGGTATCTACTGCTCTTTGCAAAAAGAAAAAAATAAATAGCCTAATCATTCCTTGGTCCTGATCTCCTTTCACCTCTGTTCTTCCCAAGAGTGGTGGACAGTGTGCGACTCCACCCCATACCCAAACCACAGGGAATCCATGCGTCTGGAAGCATCTAGAACTAGGAATAGACTACACTTTGGAGGAATAGACAGAGCATCACACCTTCCTGTTGTGAAGATGGGCTGGGTACAGACAAGAGAAGGGTAAATTCCTAAAAAGAGATTCCCCCTGCTCTGTGCAAGAGGAAGATGTTTTTGATGCTTTGCAACACTAAGCTCACCACTGTAGATGTGGGGCCTTGTGGAATTCAAATACGCTCTGCGGGCTGTTGGCCCACATCCCCTCAGTCCTCTTTTCTCTGCAGAACTTCTTTAGAATGTAGAAGCACTGAGTAAATTGAACGAAAGACCCAAAAGGGAGAAAAAAAAATGCCTTGACCCTCATATGCTCTGTCTTCAAGAGACACCAAAGAAAATCAGTGCAAACTTAGGAACTTGGGGGAAAATGGCAGGGGAAGCTCTTGACTGGGAAGGATGAGAAGAATGGTCTTTTCCAGGCTGCTTTTGAAAGAAAAAAGCTTCAGTTTTAGAAGCCAGTGGCCCCTTCTCTCACTGACCAGATGAGGGTCTTCTGAGCTTCTGTTTCCTCTTCTATGAAGTTGATTTGCAGGGCGCTGTAAAGATTTAGAGAGATACCTGTGACATGCCTGGCCCATGGACAACCAGTTACAGCCAGCCATTTGCTATCATTTGCGTCAACTACCAGAGACAGGACATGATGCAGACTTGCTACTACACAGAAGCAATGCAAGTCACTTCCCATCTGTCTGCAGGTCAGGGCAGCCGAGGGAAGATGGAACACTAAGACTCAGCAGTGCAGTGTCGGCCTCCCGCATGGTGACAATTCTGTGGAGGTGAGGTGACATTTCTGAAATGCCTTGATTGACACCTACAGCCATAAAAGCGAAGTCACTTCTCATAAGGAGTACAGAGAACTCTCCGGAGAGCATCCACTTGAAAGGCGAAAAGGACGGGGCTCTGCAGGAAGTTATCCTTAAGGGGATTTAGGGAGTCACTAAAGAGAGAGCACCCTGGTCCTTCCCTGTAGGAGTGGCACTGTCACAGCTGCCAGACCGGGGAGGGGAGAGGTGGGGACATTAAACAAATGTATCCCCTAGTTCTTGAAAGACATTAATCCTTGTTTCACAAAAAGGAGTTCTATGTTCAAGTTTGTTTAAGAAGCACTTGGTTAAACACCACTGAATGTATTTCTTTATACTTTTTTTTTAAGAGAGAGGGACAGTGAGAGAGAGAGAGATGGGGGAAGAGAGAAAGAAAGAAACAACTTTATTTAGTTTTTCATCTGGTTTTCGTTGCTCTGACACATAATTGTGTATACAGTGCTGGGGTTTGAACCAGGGTCCTTGCTCGTGCCAGGCAAGTGCCATAACTGCACAGCCACCACTCCAGCCCCGCTATACATTTTATACACTCCTTGGAGAACCTGGAAATCTCAAAGATGGGAAGGCAGCCTGGAGCTGTTTCCACAGATACCTGACCATTGCAGGGGAGTGTTTCAAGTTCTTCTCTAAAGAATACCTGCTGGAGAGGCTGGTAAAGCTGGTACGGATCATCCATCAAGCTGTTTCTCCTTCCCCATTCTGGAGTGGAAATTGTTTATTTGATTACTTTATTGTTGCTGTTTCCTGTTTTTACACCTCTAATTCCCAAACTAGCTGCACATCTGTGCCATCTGAACACCTTTTAAGGAAACAAAGCACATTCTAGAGTCCCAACCCAGACCCCTAGGGATAGAAGCCAGTGAGTCTATACCTTCAAAATTCTCTTCCATGGGTCTGAGTCAGCCAACTCGGTGCTGCTAACCAAAGCAGGACATTTGGGAGTCACTCCTCTACCTTGTGCCAATGACACCATCTTCTACCTCCTTGTCATTACAGATTTCACGTCCACTGATATGAATTCTATCTAAAAGTGGAGCTGGCATGTGATGGAACCAACCCAAAGAGAATTTTGAAGCCTTCAAAAAGAGGGATATTTTCTTTCCACTCTCCAGACCCAAGTAAGAGCAATCATTGACTTTCCCTACAACCCATTAATTCTATATTTAGGAAACTAAAAGGAAAGGAAAAAAAGAAAAAAAAGAAAGAAAGAAATCCCAACCACAACCTCACACACGTCGGAAAAGATGGTAGATTCCCTGTGGCTATGTTGGCAAAATACGGAAAGAGTGGCCTTCTGTGGGGTGTTACCTTCTCATACTGGATTTTTCTTTTCAAAAGTAGGTGAGTTCATTTATCTTGGACCAATGTTCCTGCAGCCAGGGTAGAGGTCTGGTATCTTCATCACCTCTGGAGGTAGTATGGTCTGGACATGCCAAGTCCCCTATATGCCTGTGAGCTATTTTAAAAGGTTTTGGTTAGCTCCATTTTTATTAGAATGAAAGCTTTTCACAAGTAAGAGGTTTTATGAGAGTTATTTTTAAAGTAATGTGTTTTTATTGGTTTCTGGTAAGATCAGTGAAATCACATGGCATTTTTAAAGAATTTTAAACCAAAAAAAGATGTTCAAACAACTTGCCCGAAACACAAAAGCCAGGAAAGTCGGAATAAGGTATTTGAACACAAGGGGGTTAATGCCAAGATAAAGCAGTTCTGAGGAAGAGGAAGAAATGGGTGAAGGAGGCAGGGTGAAGAGAAAGCTAAAGTCAGCATCTCGACTATCACTCAATGGAATTAGGGGCCTTGCACTCCTGTGTGAGTCAGTTGCCCAACAGATATGGGGACCATGATTTGCTGTGTATGAAAATTCAGCTCATTAGAACAGAGAACATGCTCTCAGTTGCCTAGAACTCCACCCCCAAAGTAAAGCAAATGATAAACAAAAATTCAGTTGAATGACAGAAGATTCATCAGAGCCTCAGACATACAAATCTCAGAGATCCAAGCTGAAATTTTACCTTTCCTTGCTTCACCACCTCTTCTTGATCTTTTTCTTCTTGGTATGGACCAACTTTTCTGTAGTTACTAAAATAACACATTCTCAGGGCCAAAAATTCAGACATGTCTAGCATGGTCTGTAAAAGGCAACATTGTCTTCAGGTGACAATACAAGTCAAAAGCAAGAAGGATGCTTGCCTAAGGTCCAGAGCAAATCACTCAGAAATGTAGGACCAGAAATCAGATATTCCAATATCTGACAATGTGCATATATTTACTACTTATGCAAGTATTTGCTATTGGTTTATTTCTACTCATTTGCTATTTTGATGTTTCCCAGCCAAATTCACGTGTTGGATACTAATAACTCAATGTGATAGTATTAAACAGGGAGTGATTAACTCACAAGGGTTTCATCCTTAAGAATGGGATTAGTGCCTCTGTGCAAAAGGTTCAAGGGTTCTGCCTTGCCTCCTCCACCGTGGGAGGACACCACGACAAAGTGCCATCTAAGGTGCAGAAAGCAAGCCCTTCCCAGACATTACATCTGCCAGCACATTGACCTTGGATTTCCTAGCCTTTATAACTGTGAGAGAAAAAAAAATCTGTCATTTGTAAATTACCCCTCTAGGATTTTGTTATAGCAGCCTGAACAAACTAAGACACCTTTGAAATGGACAGATATAAGTACACTAGGCCACACAATATGATCATCGGCTTCCTGAAAGAAAGGCAAAATTCATGACTTTCTAATGCAGTCCTGAAGACCAAGTTTCTAGCATTTTACCAAGTGTGCAGTAAACATGAATGATTAAATGCTCTGTCAAACCATGGCTGCCTCATACTCTTTGATGCAAATGAACAGGCAAATAGATCTACTAAGATGGCATGAATTTTGTCAAAGAAGTCCTCAGTATTCTTCTACTAATTATAGAAAACAATTGAAGAGTAAATTCCCACCTGTCCCCTAGAAAGAATGGCATTAAAGCAACAGAGCCTTCTAGAAAGAGAACTATAAAGTGCTTCTCGAGACCTCACTGCAAGTTGTGTCTGCCTTTGCAGCTGTGTGACCTTTGGATTGCTGCTCCTCCCAGAGATGACAATAGTTACTGTCTTCACTGCTCCTCTTGAGTTGGTATGAAGTTAATCAGAACAATAATTTGGAAAGAAACAAACATTAGAAATGTTGTAGACACACAGAATTTATATTCAAAAGGAGACACTGTCTTAGTTTATTTCTCTGCTCATCCTGGGCCTACGTAATAAAGATATACAGATGTAAATGTGCTTTCATAAAGTATGAACCCAGCTCAATTGTGTGCATCATGTGTTTTTCAGTTGCTATGTCAAAATACCTGAGACTAGGTAGTATAAAAAGAAAAGAGGTCTATTTAGTTCACAGATTTGGAGATTCAAGGGCATGACTACAGCATTGGTTCAGCTCTGGTGGGAACTTCAAAGTAGATGATATCACAGGGGCAGAAACATGTGTTGGAAAGAGATCACATGATGAGGCGGGAAGCCAGAGAGAATGGGAAAGGGCCAGTCTTGTTCTTTTATAGCAACATTCTCATAAGAACTAACTGGAGCGCCATGAGAACCTACATTGATTTTTCCCCAGGTAGCACCCCCAATACCACAATCACCTCACGTAGGCTGAACTTCTCAAATGTTCCACTACCTCTCAACATTACCCATTCTGGAGATCAAGCTTCCAAATCCTGAGCCCTTGGGGGACACACTTGAGCCATATCCAAGCCATGCACAGAAAACTGTGCATTCTGGTTGTTTTCAGAGGGGGATACTCTCTTTTTCAAAGTGAATTCTTTAAGGACATCATCTCTTCTTAGGGATCCTGAAGGGCTCCATCTTTTCCCTCCAAAAGAGCACATGAAATAGCACTGAGTTCCATCAGATTTGATGTTGGTTTTCCCACTTCAGAAACAAACTGAGAGGGAAAAATTGAGTTTCTGGTTGCCATTACTGAATAAAAGATTAAGTAGTGTTCATTTTACATGACCACATACAACTCAGGGTACACTGGCTGAACTTTCCAATATTTTTTTCCTCTTACAGGGTTGACTTATAGGTCATTGCTGATGATGTTATCCAAGATATCTGGCTCTCCACCTCTGCTTTCTTCTGGCCCTCCAACCCCACCTCTTCTCCTGGTTCTTCACACTAAAGAACTACATTTTCAGAAATCCTGTTGTTGGATGAAGCCACATGATTAGTTTCCATGAATGAGTTGTGCATAGAAACCATGCATATTACATGAATATAGAAAATTTAATTGCTAGTGAAAGTATCATTAAAGATCTGTTTTCTCTTCCATGGCCCCAGCGACACTAGATATATCAATCTATACATGCCACAGTATAGAAAAAGGAGTAAATCCCCTGCTGAGCCACAATTAATGCATAAGACATTAATTTTGAGAAGTGACACTGCTGAAACTCTGGAGTTGCTTGTTATTACAACACAACCTAACCTGAACAGGCTAAGGCAGATTGGAAAGGCAGAGAACATCTTCATTAATTGTCTGTTGCCTGTACATAGAATAAACAATTACATGCACCTAGCAACTTAAAACAACCGCCATTTTACTTGTTTAGTATTCTTTGGGTCATTTCTGGAGTTGGGCTCAGCAGAGTGGTTCTTCTGCTTGTTTCACTTGAGTGACTCGTAGAGCTCTAATCCAGAGGTGTAAAGGTGTAGTGAGTGAAAGCGGTTAGTGTAGGGGTCCTCAAATAAGATAATCCATCTATGCTCCATGTATTCTAAATCTCTAGAAGGCTTCTGCAGGCTTCCTCACCTGAACCTCAGCACAGCAAGAGAGCAAAGTCAGAAGCTGTACTGCTCTTGAAGACCTTGATTAAAAACTCCCACATTCTATTGATAAGAGAAGGTCTCCAATTTAGTCCCCAGGAGTGGAAAAAGAGACTTCTACTTATGATGGAGGGAGCAACAAAATCACATTGCAAAGGGGCATACAGATAGACCGAGATAGAAGGAAATTGTGGCCACCGTTTACAAGGTATCACATCATTGAATGACTAGCAAAATGCTGACCCATAATGTTTAGACATTAAAGTGGCATCTTATTGACGCTGGAATGGTGGCTCACCAGTTTCAGTGCTTGCCTGGCATGTATGAGGATGCAAGTTCAAACCCCAGCACCACATATGCAATGAAGTATTAGAGCAATGAAAACCAGATGAAAAATTCTCTCTCTCTCTCTCTCCTTCTCTCTCTCACTCTCTTAAAAAAAGAAGGCATTGTATTGATTTTTGGTGGGGAAGGGAGAGCTCCAACATAATTTTGCTGAAGTAACACAAATCAAAGAGCCCATTATTCCATTACCTGCCCAAAGTGAGCTTCCATTGCTTCATCTTCATGTGGCACATGGCCTCCTTCCAACCTACCCTTCCCAAGATACCTGAGTCATCCCCTCTATCATCATTTATACAATATTTTTTTAAAAGGTATATGCCTCTCAGGAAGATGACTTGGAAAAGACAGATAATGCCCAAGAGTCCACAGTTTCACTGAAGTGGACTTGAAATGGCTCCTACATAGGGCAACAAGTAGCATTTGAGGACAGCAATGGTCAGAGGGGTGATTTGGAAATGATGGAAGGGGAAAAACAGCCCCTTAGGAAGTAGACAACTTGATGAATGCATCAAATACTGCTAATAGCATTAGATGCTTAATAAAGCCCACTTTCCTAAGAATGAAGTTACTGTGTGTCTTTCTCAAGATAAGCAATGGGAGATCCACAGGAAGTCCATGTTGGTTACTTGTGCAATTTTAACAGATTGGAAATAAAACTCACTAAAAATGAATATTGTAAGTGAGACAAAATACGAAGTATTTAGGAGACAGTGACAGGGCCTGCCCCCTCCAGCGCACACCATTCTGCCTTCGCACCTGCCGAAGGCTCCAGAACTCAAGGGCTTGCTCCTCTTTTAGCCTGAAGAGGCCTCCACTTTCCAGTGTTCAGCAAAGACCTGGAGGGATGACCAGTCTCCAGTTTCATGGGCAGGATATCCCAGAACTTGATTTCTGCTACTGCCTCAGACTGTCAGTGGGTAAGGGGGGTACAGGAGGACAG
Source organism: Aplodontia rufa (assembly GCA_004027875.1). Taxonomy (NCBI): domain Eukaryota; kingdom Metazoa; phylum Chordata; class Mammalia; order Rodentia; family Aplodontiidae; genus Aplodontia; species Aplodontia rufa. Next base: position 1,540 of record PVKS010004409.1, on the reverse strand, counting down.
GAAATGCCCCTCAGCCACATCACTGCTAAAGATGGCAGGAAGACTGAAAGGTTGCTGCTTTCGCAGATGGAACATGAGTGAATATCCTCAGGGCAAATGGATGGAGCCAGCTCCAAGAGGTTCCAGAATTTAAAGGGCAGCTGGCCTCTGGACCGGTTGTGAAGATTGTAGGAAACTTGTAATGTAGGCCATTGGTGTCACCCTCTGCAGTTCTGCTCTTTGCTGCTTGCCAGTTCTTTTTGCTCTAGCCTGACATCCTATTTTTTGGTGGCTCTGTGGTGACTCTTGAGGGGAAGCAATGAGTCTACCTTGACCAGGCATCCACCCTGAGCTCACCAAGGAGGCTGCAGGGCACCTCACACCCTTAATTCAATGCCCAAATGCGTATTTCACTGTTAGCCCGCCCAATTTTCAGGAGTTCATTGTCTTTCATGTAAATTTGTAGCAAGGTATTCCAGCTGAGACTGGATTTCTGAAATCTTGACACCTAACAACCAAAGATTTAATGCCATTTTAAAGCTGTCAAAAGACTGTGAGTTCAAAATGATGGAGCGATCACGCAATTCCTTCTCCCTTTTCTCTCTCGATGCTCATGAGATAACACTAATAAAGTCAAAGAGTGCTGAGAATGGGAGGAAGGAATCCTGTAGTAGAGCAGAGAACCCGAGTCATTTCTGGACTAGGGAAAATGTGTACGGATATCCTGATGTAGAAACTATAGATGTGGGAGTGGGGGTCTGGGGCGCTCAGGGAAGGAACCTGCTGAGATAGGAGGCTTTCTTCTTGCCAGATCCCTGGTGAGGCTATGAGTATCTGCCCACAGAAGCAGAGGAGAAGTGGGAAGAGGGACAGAAAGGAAGATAAATTGAAGTTCTGGAGGGGGGTTCCTGGTTTGGGGTCACGCCTCTCACACGCGGAGGAGAATAACCCACTAATCATCCTACCCTCCCTGACCTCCCACCGTGGTACACCGAGAGTCAAGTGGCCCTGTCACACTTGAAGATTGTGCTGGGAAGCAGAGCTCTACAACTGAAATGGAACCACTTCCTGTATAAATCAACCGTGTCCCAAACTGACGCACCTGACTTGGCAACCAAAAACCGGGAGGAAGGCAGAGGAGCCCCTCAGGATAAGTCGCAGTCCAGAGTAAACACAAGAACAACCTAGAAGAAAACAGAAAATTCAGCCAACAGAACTTTCTAAAATCAAATAATTATACTTGGATTTATGGCAAGATGAAATCCACAAAAAAAAAAAAAAAAAAAAGAGCAACCACTCAGAAAATCAACCAGAGGATAAGAAAAAACTCTTTTAAAAACAATATGATAATATTGTGGATATCTGTGTTTGCCTACTAGAGGTCAGAATGATGTGAGCAAAGGACCATTAGCCAGGAAACACAGGTGGCTTCTAACTGAAAAGGTAAGGAACTGGCTTCTCTCCTGAAGCTTGCAGAGGAAACACAGTCCTGCCAACGTCTTCTTTTTTTAAATTTATTTTATTAGCGCATTATAGTTTTACATAATGATGGAATCAGTTG